>JAMZAV010002635.1:0-74902 GCA_024449915.1 Sweltsa coloradensis
AAAACGTAAAATTGCGATTTCCATAAGAAATACTTTTACGATTACGCTCAAATTTCATACGAATATATTAATTCAAAAAATCAAGGTTCTGTGAAGAAATCACTACAATCGGATTAAGCATGTAGGTGTTATAAGTCGAAGAAATTTTAAAAAATCGAAAAAAATCATAAAATTGCGATTTTTCATGAGAAATAATTTTTCGATTGCGCTCAAATTTCACAAGAATATATAAATTTATAAAATTAAGGTTCTGTGAAAAAAGGGGAAAAATAATTATACTCGGATAAAGCATGTAGGTGTTATAAGTTGAAGAAATTTTAAAAAATCGAAAAATCCCGTAAATTGCGATTTTCATGAGATATAATTTTTTGATTACGCTAAAATGTCACACGAATATGTTGATTCATAAAATAAAGGTTCTGTGCAAAAATCATTACAATCGAATAAAGCATGGAGGTGTTATAAGTCGAAGAAAAAATTTTTTTAATCGAAAAAAATAGTAATGTTGCGATTTTAATGAAAAATAATTTTTCGATTGGGCTCAAAAACGTGTCAGTTCTAAGTTCAGATATTTCGAAGGCTCATATCAAATTGCATCGGAATTGGAGTATTGGTTTTGCCGGAATCGTGTTAACAAACACACAAAAATTCAAACAGAAAGAAAAAAACATACAGAATTTTTTTCTCCAGTGTAGTTGAATGGAATCTTTGCTTCGCTCGCTACGCTCGCTCATCCAATAAATAATAAATAAACAGTTTTTTTCTTTAATATAATTTATTTTCATTTTTATTTTTGTTCCCTTTCCTTAAACACTTTCTATTATTGCATGTGTTCCAATTGTAGTTATTTGGTCTTTTTTACTTATTCAGTTTTATTATTATCTATTTCGATTTATATTAATTCTTTTTTAAAGTCGGCTTTCTCTAACCTTATATTGTAATCTTATGCACTTATTTTGTGCGATTATAAAATAATGAAATTTCAATTATTTTACTCTTTGTTTAAAACGTTTATATAACTAATCAACATTTACAATTTTTAAGAAAAATAAGAAAATAATTAGGAATGAAAAAACACTAATGTGTTTATATTCATGTTAGGTTTATTGAACTTATTAACCATCGCATGTCATATCACCATCATGTGTTCTATTTAGTTATTGCGCACTTAAAAGAAAATTCCTTACGTATCTTAATCTAATGCGTACATACTGTATTGATACTATTAACATGTTCATTTACGAAAGAATACCAATATATTTTTTACTTGACTGATTCGTATATGTACCAGCTGCTTGCTAGGACACTTCAGTACTTACTCACTGCTTCCAAGTCACCGTCAAGTGTCAATCAATCAGCATGCAGTTCGTCCAGGCGCTACTGAGTCTCACTCTTGTTGCCAGCATAGCTATACAGACGGGTATTGCGAAAAGACAGACGGTACGTATTATAATAAAAATATACCTTAATTTTTTTTTATCACTCCACAACATTAAGGACTTCATTCTGAATACGTTAATCATAGAATTGATTATTTAAATAAGAGTTTTAATTTAAAAAAGTAAGCTGAAAGTTGCATCAATAATAATGGCGGGAAAAATGACCATCTACGTCACTATATGGTACTGATGCGAATCGGCCAATAAGGTGATGCCAAACAGTAATATCAACTGTGCAATCTAAGTATGTATGTAAGCCCATTGGTCAACAATGCTCTAGCGTGCTCTAGACCTGAATCTTGACGTCACGTGCTGTTTGCGCGGGAAATAAAATACTACAAACTTTGAGCCTCAATAGAATATAAAATATTTTCATTAAATTGCTTTAATTGCAGTATAATGGCATTTTAAGTGGTATTCTATCCATTTCTTACACTTACGTCAATTTGGACTTAATGCATATTCCATTTTATAAGACATGCGTTTTAGACAAATTGATGTTCGCTCGGCTGGCGGACTCCACAGGTGTTTGAAATTTAGAACATCGCGCTAAAGCGGAAATTAAGTGTAAATACATAACGGTGAACGCTCTGCAGAGGATATATCATGACTTTTTATATTTTATTGCCTAAAAAACAAAGGACTTTCTTTGAGATTACATAATGACAGAAGGATTCTTTATTTTACAATAATGTATATTGTATAGTTTACTTTTATTGTTTAGTATTTCAGTAGTATATTTCATAAGAATTGCAAACATGGATTAGGAATAAAAGAACAATTTTTCAACGAGTTGCGCGATATTTAACATTGTATATGATAGACTTTCATGATTCTCCAACGATGAAATAATAACATAACAACGGCATACAACACAAATCCCCACACTGAACACTCAGTTCCGCACAGTCAATTATTAAATTATTTTAATCATTTTATTTATTTGTCATGTTTTACTTTTATGAAGTTAAAGTCTGGAATCATTTCCTAAAACACATTTTTACACTCAGAAAAAACAAACTAAATTTGATTTGCGTTTATATAGCCATGAATTTCCTTGATTATAAAAGTTATTATTGGCTTGATATCACCTCGTAGTTAAATTGTGAAATTAAATTGTGTAATGAACGTTATGTACTAAACCAATAGGTTCCTGACGTTGGACAAGTAAATTGTGTAATGTACGTTATGTACTAAACCAATAGGTTCCTGACGTTGGACAAGTAAATTGTGTAATGTACGTTATGTACCCTGAACGAAACGCTTTCTGAACGAATGCCGGAGATGCTGCAGCTGGAAGACGTCAACGAAGCGTGGGAAAACTGGAAGCGTATCATCTTCGAGTGCGCAGAAGAGCACGTTCCGAAAAGGAGAGTAGGAGGAAACACGCGCCGACTCCTCCTTGGCTAAGCAAGAACATAAAAAGATGATCGACATCCGGGACAGACTGTTCGCTCGATGGCGGGAAACCACCTTGCGTGACGCAAGAAGGCCTATCTTGCTGCGAGAAGATCAACACAGGTGGCCCTCCGGACGGCCAAGGACAACAACTGGATGTGGGGACTTGGGAGAGGTGCAGACAGCAGAAAGTTCTTTTGGCGCTACATTAATTCTCAGGCTACTATTCCAAACAATGCAGCGAGTTTCAAGGTAGGGGGAAGAACCCTGTCAGACCCCAAGGAGATGGCAGCTTGTTTCAGTGAGGCATTCCAGAGCAATTTTTCGCGTGCGGATAACATTTTCCCCGTCCACTAGGGAAACGCGCCCGCCACCCAGCTTTCAGAACAGCCCACCATGAGCGAGCTGACTTGCTTGTAAGTTGTGTGCTGACATAAAACAGCTTCTCCGGGAGACCAAGGCTAAAACCGCAGCGGGCCCCAGACGGCGTGCCTGCAATTCTGCTAAAAAAAACTCCGCTAACGCTCTCTGCGACTCACTTGCTCACCTCTTCAACATGGCGCTTGAACAGGGCATTCCAACGGAATGGAAAACTGCGTCTGTAGCACCGATCTACAGCGACGGCGACAAGAGAGAGTCATAAACAACTACCGGCCAATTAGCATCACCTCACTGGTCGGTAAAACGATGGAACTTTTTGTGAGAGACCAGACGAGTGAGTTCCTCGAGAGCCAAAACGTCATCCCTGCGGCGCAGCACGGCTTTCGACAGCGCCGTTCTTGCACCACTCTCCTCGCCGGTGCTATTGAAGCATCATGGACGGCGGTGCTGGACGAGCGTAGCGGAGCTCACATCCACTGTGTCTTTCTCGATTGGTCTAAAGCATTTGATAAAGTCCCGCACGTGCGTCTACTATCCAAGCTCGAGCATTATGGCATTAAGGGCAATTTGCTAAGGTGGTTCGAGAGTTTCCTTGTCGGCCGCACGCAGTTCGTCCAGTTCAACGGCGAGCGCTCAGAATTCCGGGACAAGACATCGGGCGTCATCCAGGGAAGTGTGCTCGGCCCCCTGCTATTTAATGTCTTCGTAGCCGACCTCCCTACCTCGGCAAGGATACCAAATGCTCCAGTACGCTGACGACGTCACCCTGTACTGCATCGTTGTCACCCAAGAGGATGCAGACGTCCTTCAAGCAGACCTAGACGACATTCAGATATGGTGCGACAGCAACTGGCATGTCGCTCAACGCCCTCAAGTGCAAGATGACGGACATCACGCGCGCGCGCATATGTACTATATTACTTCCTGTACACCATAGATGGTGTCCCACTCGAGTACGTCGACAATCAGCGCCTCCTCGGCATTCACATCCCAAGCGACCTCCGATGGAACGTGACAAGGCGGCGGCCCGCAACCTGCACGGGTGCACGCCGCGCGTCAAGAGGATGGCCTACCTGTCGCTGTAGTGCGTTTACTCGCGACTTGAACACATTGTTCTCTTCGAGAGCGGAGTTCTTTTGTATGTCAGCTAATTGAATTCTATACAATTTCAGATTCCAAGGAGCATCACGCCCGATGATTGACAATTGAATTAGACTAGGATGTAATAAAAATATGTAATTAATAAAGTAATAAAAAGCTTTATCCAATACAATCATTAACTCTTGAAATCATTATTAAAATCAAAATCAAATGCTATTACAAAAATGTATGATTTTTTGTAAGTTTTATCCACTTTGAACGAAAAAAATCAGCCTTTATTTACGGGTTTTAAGTATTTTGTCATTATACACAATAACGAAAATAAAATACTTAAAAACCGTAAATGATGGCCGATTTTTTTTCATTCAAAGTGGATAAAACTTACAAATAATCCTACAGTTTTGTAATAGCATTTGATTTTGATTTTAATAGTGATTTCAAGAGTTAATGATTGTATTAGATAAACTTATTTATTACTTTATTAATTAAATATTTTTATGACATCCTAATCTAATCTTATTCTCAATCTTCGGGCTTGTTGCTCCTCCGAATCTGAAATTGTATAGAATTCAATTAGATGACCTACAAAAGAACTTCGCTCTCGAAGAGAACAATGTGTTCTACTCGCGAGTAAAACGCACTATAGTTAAGCCCACCATGACTTTCAGCCTCCCTCCCTTTCACCCAACTACCATTGGGATTTGAGAACACTACCAAGCTTGAGAGAGTGCAGAGAAGGGCATTGTATTTCATACATGGCCGTAACCTCCCCCCACCCTGTGACCAGAAGCAGGTGATGCCAATGACCATTGCACCTGCAATACACCGATCTGGTGTTTTTACAAAGATGCCTCAGTGGCACCACTGATTTTTACGTGAGCGCGCGCATCATCCAGGGCCGCGTGTTGAGAGGCGACGATAGTAGGCACCCCCACCTCCAACCCCCTCCAGCCAAAGGAGTGCTCTTCCGACGTGCTTTTTCTTTCTTGGTTGTTAACCCATGGGACGACCTGCCGCCCGCCCTCAAAGATTGCCAAGTGAGACATTTCCTTTCCCTATGTAAGGAGTACTTATGGGAGAACCAGCTACAAGTGCCGTGTTAGTTTCACGTGCTATAGCAAGGCTCTTCGCGGCACGAGATGTCTACAAAGACTTCAAGTGTTTTAGCAAAATATTTGCTAGCGTCGACGCCTTTTCTTGTTTTAAAAAAATGTGATAACAAGAATAAACAACAATATAATATGAACTAAACCAATAGGTTCCTGACGTTGGACAAGTAAATTGTGTAATGTACGTTATGTACTAAACCAATAGGTTCCTGACGTTGGACAAGTAAATTATTAGACGAGTGAGCGCAGCGAAACAAAGTCTATACTAACGCCACTCGATCGGGCCTTGACCGTGACCATTGTCTGTATGTTAAATGTCTGTCTGTTTGTCCGGGCTCATAGGGCCGATCGGCCAAATAGATTGAGCTGAAAATTTTAACAGATATCCGTGACCAGGTAACTTAGACCTGCTAACAAAATGAGCACAATCCATTTCGATTTAAACCTACAAGAAATAATAAACTGTAAAATAGGCCAAACATTTGAAGAAATTCTTTTAACGACAATGTGTTTCACTTTTAAAAAAATCACTGTCTCTTAGATGTTACTCGGTTGTGATGGAGGCAGTGGAAAAAAATATTTGTAATACCGTTATGCGGTGACCAAAGAGTATCGAAATTTGCACGCTCAAGGTATCCCCAAATTCCGCTGAGAGATTGAGTAAACCTTGCAATCTTTACTCGTATTTCGTACTGGCTATGTTTTCCATTGTATTGTCACAGTTGATGTAGACTAGGACTGCGTTATATGCATTTCAAAACATGTTTTATCATTTTTTAAATATAATCCAGGAATTAAAAAATCTTTTACAACAAGGGGATTGAATGCAGGTCTCCCACATTCCGGAAATAAGGGTGCCTTAGCCAACTAGACTCTCTGAGATTATCTAGATCATTACAACAAAGAAAGCAAACTAGGCTTACGTCAATGGCTTTTGGACCTAAAGACGTCTGCAATAAAACTTATTCTCAAGGTGCCATAAATGTGACCAAACAGTTGACTATCAAAAATCCGAAACCTGTATGCATTCAAACATTACCTCCAGGTAAAATAGATGACTAAACCTTTATTCACCAACGATGTGGTGCATTCAAAAGTTAGAACCGTTCTCAATCAAATAATATATGCGTGTAGGCGTGGCATTACGAATGTCAATGCAATTTTAACTCAACACTCGGGTTTGATTGAGTTTGCCTGTTCTAAACTTAACTTGATGCCACTTCAAACTCTTGAAACAGGTAATTTTCAACCTCTATCAATGGCAGGTGAGTTTATTTCTTGCTTTGCGAACGAATTGTCGATACACCGAAGAACAAACAGCAATAAACCTCTTTCTTTACGACGACTATTTTGAGGCATTGTTAAAAATGACATTTTTCTGGTCGGGGTTCGAACCAAACACGCTCGCATACCCAACTGTTGACAATGCATGATTTAGATAACTTTAAACCAATATAGTGACCCACCTATAACCATTATCTGTAATTTGTCAATTTGCATGCCTTTTTTGTCTCAATTATTATGATCTATACATTCAGATTACTATCGCCCTAAGTAAATGTTTTTCAATAACATCACTAACAACAAGACAAAAAATGGTATTATTTAAAAACGGTGGTGGGTGGAACTCAAATACAGCAACGTCCTCGTCGTGAGTTCCGGATACTGGAAAGATATGTTAATATGTTTATATCGTTTCTTGCTAATAGCTGTATGAATTTGTCAACCAAATCTAATCTACAATCTTGTTTATGCGTTATGTAATGGCGCATTATGGCATTTCGTTTGACGTACCCTTACACCAACTTAACTCAAAATCCTATCATTTATACGTAATATTAATCATTTGAACTCCCCGAAACTTGAGGCGAGCTCTGGCGATCGTATCGGGGACTTTCCTCCTTGCCTTGACCACCACCCCAACGACGACGACCAAGACTACACGATGATGATCAAAAACGATGACAACCATGACATGAGAACCCCTCTTTCCTCCCCCTACTCGTAGCTGGTTCTGATCAGCATGGGACTTTAATCCCACATCTCCTAGGCTAGAGTGTCGCATTAGGACAAAACGGTTAGCCTTAGGTAGGGGGAGGAAACAGAATGTTACCGGGTACTCAACACATGGCTCACTCACTCGTCTAACAACGACTTTGGCGTTTCCCTAGTATACGTTATGTACTAAACCAATAGGTTTCTGACGTTAGACAAGTAATTTGTGTCATTTACGTTATGTACTTAACGAATAGGTTCGTGACGTTGGTCAAGTAAATTATAAAATGTGCGTTTGACTAAACCAATAGGTTCCTGACGTTGGACAAAGTAAATTGTGTAATGCACGTTATGTACTAAACCAATAGGTTCCTACGTTGGACAAGTAAATTGTGTAATGTACTGTTATGTACTAAACCAATAGGTTCCTGACGTTGGACAAGTAAATTATGTAATGCACGTTATGTACTAAACCAATAAAATTGTGTAATGTACGTTATGTAACTACTAACTAGTAGGTTAGTGACGTTGGACAAAACATACTGAGCTGAGTTTTAAAACCAACATTTGCCAATAATTAGATATTCAACATTTTTTGCGTTGTAATTCTAGCCCTGAATTGTTAAAAATGGATAGTTTTTATTAGATTTGTCTAACCCGAGTAAAAGGGAACTGTCGTTTATTTCCAAATTTGAATATGTCCCTACTACTACCCTCAAATACCGACAAATAAAGATTTTTATGCGTCCGGCTTTTATTAGCGCTAACTGTGAGCGAGGAAAAATTTGAACCGTGCTTCGCGCCGCAAAACGGCCATGCGCCATTGCATTTGCAGGTGGGCGTGACGTCATCGTGAGGTTCGCCAAGGCGGCGAGCTGACAGACCTGCCACTGAAAGCTTTCCCTCCTCACCTTATGATGACGTCACAACCAAAAGAGCGCGTACTTAAGTCTTTGTGCGGGAATTCAAAACCCAGGAACTTTGAACATGCATAGAATCCACAGATTTTATTTTTTTATAATTTATTTCAATTGCAATGTTTATTAAATTGAATTTTGCAAATTACTCATTACTTGTACGATATATTTGAAACCAAGGACAGTTCCCTATTGTTGTTTGAAGGTAAGTTTTTCATCAAAAACAGACGTGTCCACATAAGTTAATTTGAACATGTCATGTTTTATAAAGAATTTATTTCTTCCTCATATTATTGTGCATTGGACTTGAGCTATTCGAATATAATGAACCAATTACAAAATAATCATTTATTTCTAAGTTATAATAATGTGTTAAAAAATAAATGTTTATTTTACTTCTTAATATGGATCTGGCCTAGGCAAATTTGTGAATATATCCTCCATTTTCTCTGTTTTAGACGATCGAAGTATACCCCCAGACTTTCAAAACGTGTCAATTTCACCTGGATGATCCGGACTTTTTCGGTAATATCACTTTAAATTGGATCCGACGATAGATGAAAAGACGCACTACTCGTAAGCGCTGATCTAAACATCAGGGAAGAAATTCCACATGGTGTCCATGTAAGTATTTAAATCGATCCAGTATAAAGGCGTTTATGGTTATTCCTAAGTAAAGAGTGTCTATTTATTTGAATAATATAAGACTGAATAAATTAAATTTTATGATTTTTTTAAAGAACGTAATCGAAAAAACATTATTTTGCTTTATTTAAACGTTATTTTATTATAGGATTGCGTCAATCGTTAGATCATCTTTCTCCATCCTTATCCCTAGGCATGTGCAGGGGAAGTTTGTCAGTGCCCTAGAAGTAGCAGTAATAAACTTGGAACATTACTAAAGCAACAACAAAAATACTAGCGAATCAAATTCTTCTACCAGACTATAGGGAGAATTGAATTTATTATTGCTATCTAAATTCTAATAGATTAAACCACACACCAACTATAGGCCTGTAACGAATTTGCTCTAGCTCTTCAAATAAAGATGCAAGGTGCACACACCGTATAACAAGCTGAAAATTTAACCAAGTGTTCTCAATACCCTGATTAAACTTCTGTGTAAAATAAACCGAAATCAATTTAGCGGAAAAGGGTTTTAAAAAATGGCAAACGGGTAACTTTTCAAAAAAAGGGGAAGTTTTGTAACTTCATCAAGGAATAGCTGGAAGCTGATCGTCTGGACAAAACTGCGCACACCTTGTTTTGAACACTACTTTTTTATATCCACTAAACGTAACAAAAGGCAAAGACCAACAAATTTTAATTTTATTTAGTCTGTTTTACACATAAATCGACCCGAAATGCATTTTTAAACTGTTTCGCAATATTTCAATCTCGTTCTTCAGACGAAAATATGTAGAATTATCTAAAAGATATCCAGCAATAGAGTCATCTTTGTGTCTGCTTCGATAAAAAATTAAAGCCTTGAAAAGGTACATTTAAAAACATTGATTGTACGCTCGAAGCCGCATATGATTTATTGTCCACTTTTCCCGCTAAAATATAAACATAGCTAAATTTGAATTTGAAACATTATATACTACGCAAATAGTAACATATGTTTTAAAACTCCACAAATACAACCCTTTTACATTAGACATTAGTTACAATATCATAGAACCTGTTCAAAATAAAATGGAACCCTACAAATCAAATCACCAAATATTCGCTGTATACTCGTTCTTTACATAGAAAATATGCATCACATGACTACATACAACTTTGTACACTCTCTCAACAATTCATTAAATTATTAATCGCCTTATAAAGATTAAAAAGGCTTATGATAGGCAAGTTCAATGATTTATGGTTTCTTTTTCGTTTTGATTAGCCAAGTTGCTATAATATGAGACGTAAGCAATATTCAATCAAATCAAATCACTTTAGTGCAAAGTCGTACGAACACTCGCGAAATCACGTCAGTTGAGGTTAACGCCGTGGTAACACTGCCCGAATGTAATAGAGCTAGGAAAAAAGAAAAAGTTATGAACATTAACTTATATTTGGATGATTTCGTAGAATCCATATTTTTATGACCACTTTATCTTAGATTTGGTCATCATTAGTGATATAAGATTTGTCTTGAAAAATTGAACACGTTGTAACAGCCTCGATTAAATCGGAAATATACGTACAATCCAGTCCATTTCGAATTCCATTTATCGGAATCAGTGGCACAAGAACTTTGTTCTACAAGTGCAGAAAAATATTTCAACTTTTGTCCCCCATGGTTCCGGATAAAGGTCCTGGCTGAGAATGAAACACAACACGGTTCGAATACTTTGATGAAATTATTATTTTAATGGCAAATGGTCGGCATGCATTTGACATCTCAGTGTAAACTCCAGCTTCATTTAAATTAAATGTACATTTCAAAAACTTTGGGGAGCTGTATTATTTTTCCGTTTTCAATCCAGTCTTTGCAAGAATCCCAAATAAAGTCTGCGGCTTAGTCATGTTTTGTTAAGTGGTTTGATCTTGTTTTTCGTGTTCTGTATTTTTGATAACAGTCTCGATAATACCTCGCGTCTACAGCGAAGAGATCGCTTTTCAAATGAAATCCGTTTGCTTATATTTTGATCACCTCTAGTTAACGCGGCTTGCAAACAGACTCTCTGACTCGAACAAAATTCATGTCCACAAGTGAAAACGAACGCCCTCGTTTAAATTTATCTTCTACCTCGCCACAAATGAAAGAGTTGATATTCCAATCAAATTTAAGTGAATCATTCCTAGCATAGGCGTTTAGACTCAGTAGGTAACTTTCATTGTAAGTAGTGCCTTTTTCAGATAAACGTTTTTTGCTCTTTTACGTTTGCGTGAGTCTGTATAAACAGTTCTACATTTTTGGTGAAACTTGTATAGGAAACTATCAACTGTACGTTTTCGGTATTTAAGAATTTTAATAGCCACATCGTTCTGCCTATCTCCAAACGATTTTATAAGTGAAAACAAAGCCTTTCTTAATGGGCCTTCCTTGCCATCACACATAACACACAATGGTAGTTCAGTGAAATGTTAACTTGATATTTTCTTTCGCCGAAGACATTCCAAAATCGTCCTTGTCACATATTTTAGTAATGTGCGGTTGTGTGAGATTTGTGTGTTAAATGTATAATTTCTTAGTCGTATATTATTATACATTGCAGTCAGTATTCACCCAGATTAATTTATAGGATTTTTCATGATTTACAAGAAAAGAAAATAGTAAAAAAACGGGCACAACCATTCGTAGACTACAATAAAACTTCCACAAAATTAGTGAATTAACACAATAATCTGGCACCTAGTTATAAAATACTGAACGAACTGTCCTGTTCGAAATATCAGGACTTAAATGATATTAACCTTAAGTAAAGCTGTTGAAACCCTTAGGTCTACACCAATTCATTTTTGTATTTGTAATTATTTACAATAACTTGAGTAGAGTTGAGCATACGATCATTTAGGTTGAAGTATGTTGGAGCAGATAGCGCTTGATAACACGAATGGGAAGATGAGGTAAAGAAAAGATATACCAACATATTTCAGTGGAAGGGCTCGATTAAACACGCGTAAACAAATTTGTTTGCTTATTGCATTGATAGTTAAGATCTATAAACACAGAAGAAATGAGCAATCATATCGTAGGTGGATCGTACAGACGCGTCAAATTTTTATGCGTTGTGTGCATGTATTATTTTTAAGCCAAACAGGTAAGGAGCTGAACAACTGGACAATGTCTTGAAATATTGGTAATTATTTGTGTTTAGAAATACATATTGTGCTTTTAGTGTTATTAACAATGTTATCACCATTAAAAATCACAATACATATGAATATTTTAAAACTATTTTAGCACACAGAAACATTTAAATTACACACAGCACAGCTCTAAATCTTTAATATTAGGTCTACCAATTTACCATTTGATACTTTTAAAGTCGTCATTTTATTTTAAAAAAGGATATTGTGTAAATTCGATTTAATTTATTAAACGTTTCATATACAAAAGGAAAAGGCTGGATCATTTCAGCAGTATAGCCCATATGGAGTAATCTAAAAATACAATGCGACAAAAATCACATCTGAGGTTTTATTTTTTTAAACAAAGGAGTTTGACCATGTAGAAGAAAATTTAAATACAACTTAACATATTATGTAACTAGTAGGGTGGAATAAGAAAATTTCTATTTATTTTCTTTCTATTTACGACACATTTTATTTTCTAACATACTTGATTATATGTAATAAATAGATTTAATAGCATAGCCTATACTTATTACTTACGTTTCTATGTGAAGATTGTTTATTGTATATAAGGAGATTCTAAAGCAAAATTGGAAGAAATAGTGAACTAAAGTATATATTTTTCACTTTTTGCCGTTTTTACCCACTTTTTTTTTTTTTTACCTTTTCCGCTATAGTGATTTTGGTTGCTTTTGCACCACACATTTGTGAAAGCCTAAGGAAGTTTTGGTTATAAAATCAGCGTGTTATACGGTTTGTGCACCTAAAAGTGAAAATTTCAATATTGGTTAGTCCTCCATGAATCATTGAAGTTGCCCATTATAAGCCTTTTTAGCCTTTTTAGTAAGGCTTTTAATAATTTAATGAATTGTTGAGAGAGTGTATAAATTTGTATGTAGTCTTGTGATGCTGATGAACGAGTACAGTGCACATTTTGTGATTTATTTTGTAGGGTTCCATTTTATTTTGAACAGGTTTTTAGATATTCTTACTTATGCCTGATGTAAAGTGGTTGTATTTGTGGAGTTTTAAAACATATGTTACTAGTTGGCTTGGTATATAATGTTTCAAATTAAAATTGAACTGTTTATATTTTGGCGAGAAAAGTGGACAATAAAGCATACGCGGCTTCGAGCGTACAATCAATGTTTTTAAATGTAGGCCTACGTTTTTTAATGCTTCATTTTTTTAAATCGAAGCAGACACATAAATGACTCTCTTGCTGGATAACTTTTAGATGATTCTACATATTTCGTCTGAAGAACGAGATTGAAATATTGCGAAACGGTTTAAAAACGCATTTCGGGATCTATTTATGTGCAAAACAGACTATATAAAATTAAAATGGTTGGTCTTTGCCTTTTATTACGTTTATGGATATAAACAAGTTGTGTTAAAAACAAGGTATGTGCAGTTTTGTCCAGAATATCAGCTTCTAGCTATTCCTTAATGATGTTACAAAACTTCCCCCTTTTTTTGAAAAGTTACCCATTTGCCATTTTTAAAAATCGTTTTCCGCTAAAGTGATTTCGGGTAATTTAACACAGTAGTTTAATCAGGGTGTTGAGAACACTTGGTTAAATTTTCAGCTTGTTATACTGTTTGTGCACCTAATGGAGAAATTTCAAAATTTTACATGTGGTTAATGTGGTAAAGACTAGTATAATATGCACGTGAGAAAGTGTACAGGACAGCCTGTCCGATTTTTCTTTCATATTGCCATTTTTCAGCAAATGACATACAACAAAGAAAACACACACAAAATCAAAACAACCGTATTGTAAAATTTTCATGCAAACATAGACGTCTTTTAAATGTGAAAATATAGGAATAGATGTCTACAATTACCACATTTTTGTCCCCAAGTTTGAGAGTAATATTTTTTTTAATCTGCTCCACGCACACGCATAATATATTAACTGTTATATGGTTGGCAGTCACCAAGTGTATTATTAGCTATGGTCTTATATGCCATTCTCGTGACACATTTAATTAATGAATGTGTTGTGGAATAAATAATTTAAAATTAAAAATTTAATCAAAAATTTATTAGAAGTAGGTGGTTGTTTAACGCTTAGCCTCATCCCTTCCAACAGTGATAAGAGTGATTAAATGTACGCGGTGCTCATACGATTAGGGCGCTGGTCCTCAGCGTATGGCTCTACGAGGACGTGGGTTCGATGTCGTCCGCGGTGGCTCATACGATTAGGGCGCTGGTCCTCAGCGTATGGCTCTACGAGGACGTGGGTTCGATGTCGTCCGCGGTGGCACATACACGGGCGCTGGTCCGAAGCGTATGGCTCTACGAGGACGTGGGTTCGATGTCGTCCGCGGTGGATACGATTAGGGCGTTTGTCTTAAGCGTATAGCTCTACGAGGATGTGGGTTCGATATAGTCCGCGGTGGCACATACGATTAGGGCGCTGGTCCGAAAGCGTATGGCTCTACGAGGACGTGAGTTCGATGTCGTATGCGGTAGCACATACGACTAGGGCGCTGGTCTTCAGCGTATGGCTCTACGAGGACGTGGGTACGATGTCGTCTGCGGTGGCGCATACGATTAGGGCGCTGGTCTTCAGCGTATGGCTCTACGAGGACGTGGGTTCGATTCCCGCATAAGGCATGATTTTTTGTTAACGTCTTACATGGTCCTGTTTCAACATTCACATGCTCGAATAGCATAAGTGCGTGAGTATGACGAATTATCTTTAAGAGTGTCTAAGACGAGTTCTTTTTTTATCCACCCTAGGTGATATTCCAGTCTTTTGCTTGTCTTCATAACGACGAATCCTCATGCTTTCGTTACCACACTCAAGAGATAAGCGATGGCTGTGATTTCCTCAAGGACAATGAAATATACCAGGGGTTCGTCAACAATACTGAGGGCTTCGACGGGAATTGTCCGATAGCAACGGTAAGCCCATTGTTCTTTACTTCTGTACTGTACTTACTTAAACTAATTTGAAATGTATACATTTTTATTTATTTCGTACCGACCGAATAAGCCAATGTTACAAGATGAAAACTTAATGGCTCCAAACTCAGATTATCTGACATTAATAAAAACTTTATTGTGTCTATTAATTAAGTAATTAATTCAATGTAAAATTTGCATATGTAGCAGTGTTGACTTGGTAATCAAATACGACGATTGTACCATTGATTGAGTTTCAACGATTGAAATAGAAATAGAGAATGCGATAGTAAAAGACGAAGTTGTTGTACCGACCAGTTAGTTATGATTTGAGTTACATTGCAATTACAAAAGTAAATGTTTAATTTATTATGTAGGCCTTTAAAATAAAATATAATTATTTATCCGTTAATTTCGCCGTTTTACTTAAAAGAATGAAATAATTATTTCCAAAGGCTAACCACGAAATTCTTGTTACTTCTGAGTTATCATTATAGTCTGCAAGACTTTAGTGATATTTAAATAGGGTTCTTCCTGAAGCTTGTAATCAGATTGTTACCAATGTATACACAGGCTTTTAGAGAGGTACATTTAAAAGAGACAATACCGAAAACTTATGAATAAATTCAATTGATTTTTAAGATTAATAATTTTTTTTAAAACATCAAAATGGTAATCTTTGGAATTTATTTGTGAGTTATCCGAAATAATGTAAGTTTTATTTATGTTAGTTATTATTGACTGTAGAAGAGAGATTTTGTCTTTGTTTGACATTCACGCAAAACTGCATATCAATCAGATGACTGCAGGATGCAGGAAAAAATTACCAACAATTTGAAATACCTATTATTTTATCATCTAATCGATTAATTTAAGTTTATGTTTTTTTTTTGTGGGTAAATAACACGCACCACACTCCCAAGTCTCTTTGAATGTCTTGTTACATTTAGGGAAGTTCCTCTGAAAAGGACATTTAAAAATATTCAGATCATTTATTAAAAAATACTTCTATGAAGTTTAAGTTCCTTTTCACATATCTAAAAAGTTAAGTTCGTCATATGTTAAACTAAAGTTCCTTTAATAAGTTTCCTTTTATTTTCCTTAAAGTACTGGATCAATTAAACACACAAATTATATTTAATGTGACTGATTTGTCACTGACGAGCAGCTTGTGACTTGTGTGTCATGAACTGTGATGATACAATAATGATACACAACCGCAAAGTTATACTACAAAGTAGCTCTTAGTACAAAAAAATACTAGATTGTTACAAGAACGTTAAAGAACATTCAGAAAAAGTGACCTAAAATGTAATCATGATCACTTTAAGGGCGTGTGTTCACGGAAATCGTCGATGCAGCGTTTATGAATTCGCAATTTGTTTTAACCTACTTGTAGTTTATCAAGGTTCGCCAGTCGACCGGTTTCGTGAAGGGGTTGGAGGGAGGGAAACTAGTTCTGTCATCGGTCTTCGAAGCTCCCGCCGGGCGTAGCGCATGCGCAGAAGCACAACGATCGGTGCGCTATCCTACACAATAGTCGTGAACTATATTAGTTTATTCGTCTCTACCTAGAGCGCAGCGTCACTAAAATGTTGCAGTACGCAGCGCGAGTTGTGAGAAAACTTGTCCCTCCGGTTAAACAACCGCCCTTAAAGTTACTCAACAGTAAAAAGGAACGTGTTCCTTAAAAAGTTCCGGGAAATGGAACTTGTTGAATTTGAAAGTTCCTTCCTAAATATGTGTCTCGTGTAAGCTTCCACTTTTCGCTTTCACTATCACTGATATTTGGCTGTGCTTAGTCATAACACATGAGTTAACAAGGTTAACGCCATGAAGCTTGTAGCCTGTTTAAACAGTGTTTTACTTCAAATCAAATTTTTTAATCTCCTTTCTTCTTCTTCTTCTTCTTCTTCTTCTTCTTCTTCTTCTTCCTTCTCTTCTTCTTCTTCTTCTTCTTCTTCTTCTTCTTCTTCTTCTTCTTCTTCTTCTTCTTCTTCTTCTTCTTCTTCTTCTTCTTTCTTCTTCATCTTCTTTTTTCTTCTTCATATCCTCTTCTTCATCTTCTTCTTCATCTTCTTCTTGAGATGAGTGATTTAAAAAAAAATGTTAGCTGATAATCTATAATATTAATAGAAACAAACCTGCACCAACACATTCTATAAAAACTGGAATCATTTCCATTAACCAAAATTATACGAAGGGAACAATTTGAAAGGTAGACATATTTTGTCTAGTTACTAAAATGTTTAGAAATTAATGTGATTCAATAATATACTGTTAAGTTTGCCATATTATAATTAACATGAAGGGGAAAGGATTTTTACTTTGTATATGTTGTCAGATCTGAAGATACATTTAGCCACCTCTTTCTTATAAAAAAATACAAAATAAGAATTATATACTATACTACAACACTTAAAGTAATTACTTAAAACAATTCATTTTTCAGGGTTCATTCGAAGTGGTTGATGCTCCTTTGAATTTACAATTTTTCGAGCAGCCCGCTCTCAAGAAACTTTGAGTTATTATGAATACTGGCTGCTAGAAATCACCCTTGAGAAGGATAAGAAGAACTATGGATGCGTTCAAATCTTCGTATATACACCACAGGTTCCAATATAACAAAATCTTTAGTAAAAATAAATAAATGAGTTGTCACTGCATTCTCGACCAGATGTTCACAATATGCACCTAGCGTAACGCCTTTCACCATTAAACTTCTAAGATTGTAATAGCATTCTCAAGCAGTTGTTCACAATATGCACCTAGTTTAACAACTGCCACCATCAAACTGCATGAGATGTTACAGCATTCTCAAGTAGATGTTCACAATATACACCTGGATTAACGTCTGCCACCATCAAACTGCATGAGATGTTACAGCATTCTCAAGAAGATGATCACAATATGCTCCTAGCATAATGTCTACCACCATTAAACTACATGAGATGTTACAGCATTCTCAAGCAGATGTTCACAATATACACCTGGCTTAACGCCTGCCACCATTAAACTGCATGAGATGTTGCAGCATTCTCAAGCAGATGTTCACAATATGCACCTAGTTTAACGTCTGCCACCATGAACTGCATGAGATGTTGCAGCATTCTCAAGTAGATGTTCACAATATGCATCTAGCTTAATGTCTGCCACCATTAAACTGCATGAGATGTTGCAGCATTCTCAAGTAGACGTTCACAATATACACCTGGCTTAAGTCTGCCACCATTAAACTGCATGAGATGTTACAGCATTCTCAAGTAGATGTTCACAATATGCACCTGGCTTAACGTCTGCCACCATTAAACTGCATGAGATGTTGCAGCATTCTCAAGTAGATGTTCACAATATGCACCTAGCTTAATGTCTGCCACCATTAAACTGCATGAGATGTTACAGCATTCTCAAGCAGATGTTCACAATATACACCTGGCTTAACGCCTGCCACCATTAAACTGCATGAGATGTTGCAGCATTCTCAAGCAGATGTTCACAATATGCACCTGGCTTAATGTCTGCCCCATTAAACTGCATGAGATGTTACAGCATTCTCAAGTAGATGTTCACAATATACACCTGGCTTAACGTCTGCCACCATGAACTGCATGAGATGTTGCAGCATTCTCAAGCAGATGTTCACAATATACACTGGCTTAATCGTCTGCCACCATGAACTGCATGAGATGTTACAGCATTCTCAAGTAATGTTCACAATATACACCTGGCTTAATGTCTGCCACATTAAACTGCATGAGATGTTACAGCATTCTCAAGTAGATGTTCACAATATACACCTGGTTTAACGATTCTGCATATAAACTGTGCAGCATTCTGCAGCATCTCAAGCAGTTGTTCACAATACACTTGGTTACGTCGCCACTATTAAACTGCATGAGATGTTGCAGCATTCTCAAGCAGATGTTCACAATATACACCTGGCTTAACGCCTGCCACCATTAAACTGCATGAGATGTTACAGCATTCTCAAGCAGATGTTCACAATATACACCTGGCTTAATGCAAGCAATGAAACTTAAAAAAAGTTTTATAAAAACTTTGCGATAATTTTATTGATATTTAATTGAAAAATGTACAAATACAAATTACTTGATGATGTATATTTGTGAATAAATATAATGATTTGTCAATACAATGTATTTCTTGGCCCTACCTATAACACACATGAACACCTCACACACAACATGGAATCTTTTTGTTCTGGAATGCAACACCCAATCAATAACAATTGGAATTGTTGAGAAGGCAGTGAATCATAGGTGTTATAATATATACCACCATTATATATATTATATTTATATTATAAAACATTGGTTCTGCATAATAAAAAGTTTTTTAGTGGTTAAACATTTGAAAATCCAAACGGATTGTACACCTATGGATTGATTCAAGACTGTGTTAGCAGCTCCATTATTAGTAAGTTCTACCATTTGTATGTGAAATATTTGTGTTTTTATAAAGTAACATTAGGTCTGTTCCCCTGTCTCAACTTTTCCCACCTTTTACTAAAAGTGGAACAAAAAGCTGTTCCCCTGTAACATTTTTTCCACTTCCACCGTGTTCCTCTGTAAAACTATTTGAAAGGGTGGTACCACCAACTCCACTCGCTCGGCGAGGTAGTTAAAGATGTGGAACTAGTGGAGATAAAATTTTGGCGACAATAAAAGTGGCGTCCAAACATCTAGAACCTCGTCCAACATAAAAAATTACAACTCAACACAGACAATACCCCAGTGTTTTCTGATGGCTGCTACGTATTTGTGTTTTTGGAAAACGTTAGGTTAGGTGCTCCTTTGTTACTGGGTGAAATAGCTCCACCTACTCCACTCGCGAGGTGAATCAACACTCCACCTTCTACCCGAAAGTGGATACAGGGGAACAAACCTATTTGGTATAAATTTTTATTTGGACGGGCATTTTCCAGTTGCTATGGTTGCAAGGGAGTTAACGGTTTTTCTATTGAGTTCTTTGGACAAAGATATGTCACTCAACTATTGATTTTGGACAGTCATAAAGTTAATACCTAATCATGGCAGCATCAGTTAATGCAATTTTTTATGATTTTTTTTAACAAAAATGACAATAGATGATATTCGATTTGAACTTTGTAATTTCAACATTTCTTTGAAAGTTATTTTTGTAAAAAGAGAACTTTTGGAGAAATTATTTGACAAGCTTATTAAACAGAAAGTTAACCCAAAAAAAAAGTCATTAAATAAGTGTATTATAAAGTAGTCAAATAATTCACAGAATAATATGCGACATGAAAATGAAAATCCTGTAAATGTGAATAAACAGATTATCGTACCAGACCTTGACAAACAAGAAAGATTTCTAAATTTTGATCCGTTAGGCACTATTATTGAGCATAATGTGTGTGATAGGCCTACACATTCCATGGAGAAGATTCAAGTTGCCCTTCCAGACCTTGAAAGCTAGGAACATATTCTAAAACTTGAAAAGAAGGTCTTAGAACAAATGTTGAATGAAGATAAATTTCTTAAAATAATTGCAAATCTAGAGAACATTGTATTTAAAATCGAGGTGTCAGCATTATAAGGATTTGTTGGATATTTGCAATGCTAAAGTTAGCTTATTGCAAAAGAATATTGTAGATATACAAAAATTAGACAAAACTGCTGTTGTAACATCTGATCTTCATTCGTACAGCACCAGTGAGCCAGTGACCCAAGTGACACTGTGGTGAAACATAACCGTTCAGGGGCGCCGATTATGTGGGTGCTCAGGGGCTGAAGCACCCCTCCAAAAATCCTGACTAAAATAAAAGTTAGGCCTATAACAGTATCAAAGTTTTGTGGTATTAAAAAAAAATGTTTCTATTTTTCACTTGGAAGCAATCAAAGTGATTAAAACAATGTTTTTGCATTTTGAAATATTTTTGCAACTTTAATGGTAATCACAATTAAAGTAACGAAACAATATCCACTGTTTCTTGCAGTCAGCTACAACACGTGAGGGGGCGGGGGGTCTTTGTTCGTTGCTGTGCCATACCCTGACCGCGAGCGCGAGTGATAGTAATGAGCGCGCATTGTCTTCTGCGCATTCGATCCTTCCCTACCTCCACCCCTTCAATTGTACCTGTCAAGACTTGTGCGTGCAAAACTAGGAAGCATCGTTATTACAGCGGCCCGTCCACTGGCGTGCACTGAGAAAACTGTAATGTTGTACTAACAGGTTATGAATTATCATAACAAACTCATAATGTCACCTATTGCTAGCAAAAGGATAGGTTATATCAATAACAAGCTATGTATAAGACAAACATTATGTCAAAGTTAGCCTAACCACATAACTTTGTTTATTTAAATTTAGTTATGTCAAGTTAAGCAGATCCCATTGTTACGTTAACTCGAATATTCTTAACGGTAACATATCGATGTCATCTTAACATAAGTTTTGTTGAATGCCAACCTAAACATATTTTGTGTACACGCTAATTTAATAATGTTCAGTAAATCTGATCCCTGTGTTACGTTCACTTGAATATTCTTATCCGGAACACTTACCTGTCCTCGTAACAGGAGTTTGGTTGAAAAGCCCGCGAAAATCGTGGATGACGCTTGGCAGAAAGAATTTGTAGGTTAGAGGTTTCACCAGACTGTAAATGTGCCTTAAAAACACGTTCCTATCCTATGCACTGAATTTACAGTTTAACACGCACTATACGCGCATTATAATACACATTATAATATATTATAATATACCACAGTCTTGTGAATAGGTAGACGCACTATCGGACTTAATAAACTGGGTCCCAAGAATATAGTCCCAATAGGTTTGTTTGGTTTGCTACACGAACTTACATTTTACACTGGTGTAGGCTCAAAATGTCTAAAAAGCGTTTTCGTATTAAGTGTAGTGTAAAGTGTAGAATTTCAACACGAGCTCTAGGGGGTCGTGTAGGGTGTAGGTGTAAAAATTTAGGCGCAACATTTGAATAGAAACAGCTTAAAACATGATGAATGACACATTCTTTCATTGACAATCCGATATAACTCCTAAAATCAATTAATAGTCTAATCTAGAAACTGATTCGAAGTATTTTATTTGTAGCACTATGTTTTGTGATGAGGGCAAATGCGTAGGGTACTCTAACCTCAATTAGGATAAGCACTATTGAAGTTTATATTCCAAATAGCTTTTCATCGTTCAGATAGTACACATTTTCTATCATTTTGACTCATTTAGTGCCTTCAACATTACTGTTTGTTGTTTTATTATGTTTTTTAGTTTGACAGTTCGATGTGAGCGAATCTAGTGTAGAGTGTAGCTTAAAAAACGTTTGGTTATCCTGGGTAAAGTGTAGTGTAATTTGATTTCAAGGCCTACACCTACACTACACAAGTCTACACTACACTAGGTAGGGGAGACCGGGGCTAGTTGGCCACGTTTTTACAGTTGGAATTTTAGGAAGGAATCTAATTAAAGAAATGATTGATATCTTCTTGTAATCATTTCTTCCATCTTTGATGCACTTTAAAAAAAATACTTCAAATTTTTACTTGCTTTGTTTAATACATTAAACAACAAAAATACATTGGAATGTGAATTGGCCAACCTGCCCCATGTCAGGGGTTGGTTGGCCCAGTACATGGGGCTGGTTGGCCCAGTACATAAGAATAGCTATTTTTGTTGTTTATTGTATTTTTTTAAATGTTGATATATTTATTTTAAAGTGCAACACAGATTGAAGAAATGATTACAGAAAGAAAGAAAGAATTTCTTTAATTAGATTCCTTCCTAAAATTCTAAATGTAAAAACGTGGCCAACCAGCCCCGGTCTCCCTAGGTCTAGCATCAGAAATTCCACATAACCTGCAAAGTGAATGGGTGGGCCAACCAGCCCCATCACGCATTTATACATATTGTTTGCGTTTGTATTAGATCCTACAGTTTCATTATGTTTTCAATACATAATATACAATCCCTAATGGACATTGTACAATTAAATTATTTACTTCAATATAATGATTGAAAACGGAGTGGCTTTATAATGAAATGCGTAGCTTGGTTAAAATTTACAAACCAGCTGTCAAAAATTCATTTTGCTCTCAGACACAGTGCTGTGAAACTAGCGTCTTGAAATTTTCACAGCCATCTCAAGTAGTGAACACGCATGTTCAATTCAAATTTTGGCGGCAACAGCCTTTTAGATATCGAGATCTGCCTGGTGGGCCAACCAACACTTGGGCCAACCAGCCCCGGTCTCCCCTAAACCAAACAAACCTAATGTCACTGACGTTAGATTGAAAGAAATTGAGACCCGCGTACCTATTGACTTGTGTTAAAACTGTTATAACTAAGTTATATTCAATTTATACTGAGACCCAGAACCAAATAAAAACACGCCCGCCTTATTGTACACTAGTTCCACAGTGTGGCTTCTTCGAGCTAGATTCGTTGGCTAGTCACTGCTAGCGCGTAGTCTAGATAAAAAATAATGGCCCAGCACAACACACGCATTTCATTTCACGACTGTGACACAGCAGGCAGATCACCCGTGACCGTGCACGCCTTGCAACTTACACACGCGAGATGACGAGTCATATCTTACAAGTGGCGACATTAGAGTCGCTGGCCACGCGTAATAGTATTATCACAACTTTACTTGTGTCATGACAACAGCAAGTATAATACGTATGGTTTCGTCGTCAAATCTGAAGTTAACTTAAATGAAAGGAAATCAACAAACTATTAATGTTCGGACGACAAAGCAAACTATTGATCTTTAGTTTAGAAAACGTTATTGACATTATGGTAAACGTAATTGCGTAAAAAAAGCTTAACAAAAAGTTATTGGTTTTATCAACATTACAGTTCTCTCAGTGTATGGACTGTGTAGGCCTATGTGTGGATTATGGTTGTAACATGGTCTATTCGCCTCTAAAAGTAATAAGAGATCGCGCCACCGACGCGCGGATTCTTGCAATATGGCTGAAGGTATGGGGGCTGGCCCACTTTAATCACCCTACTACCTCATACCGACCAGCAAACCACAAAGCCCATCAATTTGGCCTCAACAGTCACAGAGCTCCAAGGTAACCTATATGACGCCCCCTCATTAATTCCCCTCGTGCACTGTGTAGGGGCGGATTTTGAAATGAGCCAAGGCATTGCAGCAAGTTTCAAAAGTAAATTTGGCTGTGTGGACCACCTGATTCAACAAAGGAGAGGGGTCAGAAGCTTCGCAAAACTCCATGCGGAAGACAGAATCATTTTCTACCTGATATCTAAGCAGGTCTCGAGAAGTAAGCCGCTTGCACATAACCTACGAGCTACCCTAAAAAACCTCCGAGCATACTGTGATTTCAACAACATTGACAAACTTGCCATGCCCCGCATTGGGTGTGTCCTTGATCATATGTACTGGCCATTTGTCAAGGCCATGATTGAAGACATATTTCGCGACTATAGAACGCAAATTCTCGTCTACACTCCCCATTCCCTCGCCAACATCCAGATTGACCACGTATCTTCCAACAAAATTCTTTGTTCCTCTGCAACTGCCCCTGAAACTGCCCCCACATTGGATGCCATTTACTCCTTCCCAATACAACCCCCACCACAGAGGTTGACCCTGATGGACGTCAGCGTTACTGCCAAGCCACAGCCTGCGTAAGTCACGGAACCTCTTGCCGAGGAGGCCAAATCCAAGGATGACAAGGTCACCCAATCGCCCTCCTCCACGGTCGAGGAGACTTTCACAGCTGAGCCACCGTCGCAACCCGTGATTGCAGGATCCATCCTGCACAAGGTCCCTCGCGACCAGACTCTACCCGTGACTGCAACTGAGTTTCCGTCGCAACAGGCAACCCCATAAATTACAACCCCTAAACTATTATCAATAAAAAGAGTAAAAAAAGGTTCTTCTCCACTTCACACGTAACCAGCCCCCCAGAACCACTAAAGTAAACCACAAAGCCCTTAATCACTCAAAAATTGTAAATTTTATTTTGCTCAGCCAACAAGTGTTGCCAATTTGAAACAAACTAAGTCTAGGGACACAGTTGACCCTAATAATACCCCATCTGCTTATGGCCCCAGCCACAAACCACTAACAACCTCACCTAAAATCTGCTCGACCCAGAAGAAACCCAACAAATCAATACAGAGCCCTAAAATCGCATTTCTTAATATCTGCTCAATCCGGAACAAAATCAAAGAAATTGAGCTTCTCACCAAGCGCCTCTCCCCTGATATCTTTTGCTTCTCGGAACACTGGCTGGCTCCACACGAAATAAGCTCCTTTTGCATCTCCGGCTACGCTAATATTGACTTTTTCTGTCGCTCCACGTTCATCCATGGAGGTGTCGCAATCCTTGCCAAACCCCACCTCAACCTCATTCCCATCCCTGAAGTCAAACCCTACTGCACCGAGAAAGTGTTTGAATGTGTGACAGGTTCATGGCGCTCTCTCGATCAGCACTTTATAATCCTCTCTGTCTACCGTTCCCCTCTTGGTGACTTAAATACATTTCTCTCCAAGCTTGATGAAGTGCTCATCCTTCTCACCAAGAAATTTCCTAAAGCAGACATAGGGTGTGTCTGAATATTATTCAAAATCTAGGTCCAGGTCTAGGTCTGTCCAAATTCAAGTCCACGTCTAACAACGTAGAATGTACTAATTATCGGTCAATGGCGCATGAAGTACTGTCTGAACAGTCTAGGTCTAGGTTCATTCTTGGTCCTAGTCGACAAATGGACCAAGCAATCGAAAGTGTACACTCGTTTTAGGTCCGATTCAAAATGGCCGTCCACGACAATAAGAGAAACAACAAACAAATGCATTTTTAAATAAAGGTAAACATTTAAGTTTCATTTGTTTTTACCACGTATTAAATAAGTTTTACTAGATGTACAAATACTTTAAATAATCAAATACTTTACCAATGACTCTCGAATGAACACCTAACCTAACTTTAGGTAGTGTTGACTTTGCCCGACAGGCAGCTCTACTGTAGGCTAGTATTATAGCATTTTAACATTGAGTTGGACTTGGACCTACACCTGGACTTGGACCATAATTTACACAATGTGGACCTGCTTATCCAATCGCCATCCCGATCTAAACTGCTCGATCTGGTCCACTCCTTCAATATCATTGAAACCATTGATACACCAACCCGTGTCACTGTCACTAGCAGCTCTCTTATCGACAACATTTTCACTTCTCTCGACCCAGCATTGTTTTCCGTCGGGCTCTACTGACCCTGGCCTGTCTGACCACCACCTCCTCATTCTCAACCTTTATCTCTCCAAAATCCATCCCCCAAAAATGAAGGTAATGAAACGCTCTTTCAGTCACAACTGTCGTATATTGCGCGTGGGTTTATTATATTACATAATAAAGTAGTCTACACGTGAATATGATTCTAACGACAGTATTATTTATTAATTACTTGGTACAGTAAGTATGAGTGTGATTCTACCAGTCAGCCATTGCGTCTCGTCTGTGATGCCTGGTAGTTCTAGAGACGGCCGCCAGGGAGCAGCTCTTGATGGCTCGTAATTTAAACACAATTCAAATACACAACACCTCCCCTCTGAGTTAGCATTCACCAGATTACATAATGTTATAATATTAATTTAATTACAGTAGTACACTGTTATTGAAAATACAAAGTTATTTTATATTCAACTGAATCACAATGTCTACTATGTTTACAATATTAAAGAATACTTTTAAGGATACGTACTAACAGTAATCATTAAATCTAATAGGACGCCTGATAGCAAATAAATAAAAAAAAAATAGAAAATAATAAATAATTAGGGTCTACCTAAAAGATTTATATACATACTCATCGATAAGAACGTCGCGGGGAAATACGGTTTGAATTCAGAACTTGCTTGCACATGCATAAAGCATGATATCAGTAAAATTTTCGTTCCAACATATAACGTGATCACTTACCTCTCTACTTACTCGGCTTTTCTTCCACTCGTTTTTGCTTTTCTTCTTTTAAATTGTTCTTTTAGCTCTCCGAGTGTCGTAGTTCCATATGCTGCAGCCATTTACCCGCGCGTGCGAGTGGCCGGAACGCTCGCAGCGCTATCTGCGCTGACGGGAAAATAATACGGCTCCCCATTGAATGGGCGGGCAGCGAGCGGCCGTATTCAGTCTAGTCGGTCGGTATAGGTGGAACCAGATAAGCTCTCGGTCGCCGAGGGATCGCAGCACTGTCGTCCACGCACTTTGGCCACAGGATTGGCAAAAAGTAGATAAAATAACGGTTTCTAAAACTGCTTTCAGAGAAAAACACTACTATTTTAAAGCCAAGCCTTGCCCAATATATCCTAAAAATAAAGTATTTATGAAGTGTACGAATAAAATCAAGACATTTTGATGCTCCTAAACATTGACATCACATCTGGCGAGGTTGGCATTATAAACAGCTGGAACTTTGGACACACCATTACCAACAAGGCAAAAAAACACTTTCGTAATCGTGATTACTTAAAATCATTATTTCGCTAAAATACTGACTCTGTGGGACAAACAACTATATTCACACCTTTTAAAATGTTGATTTATGTGATAACATATCACGATAACATGACCAAATACGGTAGACCCTACCTAATGCCAGTTGTGTGTAAATTGTCAACGTTGGAGTCCGTGCTCTCGCTTGACCTTGACGGCCGCCAGCTTATCTGGTTCCACCTATAGCAAAGCTCTGAACCCATCCAACTACGTCACGACACGAGTGGTGACGTCACGCACTATACAATTTCCACAATATTTGTCGTACCATGTTTAAATATTGACCGATTTCTTTCATTTTTTTTTCTTAATTTCTAAAATAAATATAAGTTTAACATAATTAAGCAACAAGTCAATGTGAGAGTATGGCTTTAAACGGAATAAAAATTAAATAATTAATCACTTTAAAGTAAAGCATCTAATTCTATTTAATTTGTTACTATGTAGAAGAAGGAAGTACAAGTTAGGATGTATAGCCATTATTATCACGGATACAAATTTTATGCCACCAACTGTACTCGAACCTGCATCATATCGCGCTCCGGAATCTGAAACTCTAAGCCACTGCCTCCTAGATGTTGCTCGTGGCTACGAGGGGCCACGACGAGCATCTAGGAGGCAGTGCTCTAAGCACTCGGCTGAGGTGGTCGTGGCACATATGGTACAAGGATATCTCTGTGTGGCTAGGTATGACACTGCGCATCTCCGCCGCGAGTGTGACGTCAGCCCGATCTCGTTCATGTGAATCTGAATCAGATTTACTTAATGTTACTACTTACTTAATGTGTGTTGTTGTTGTTGTTGATGTTGTCGTTGTCGTGGTCGTTGTCGTTGTCGTTGTCGTTGTCGTTGTCGTTGTCGTTGTCGTTGTCGTTGTCGTTGTCGTTGTCGTTGTCGTTGTCGTTGTCGTTGTCGTTGTCGTTGTCGTTGTCGTTGTCGTTTGTAAGGATTAGAACAGTGTATACATATTTTGTTACACGATTTTAACCCACGGATTAATATGAAAACCACATTACTGACTAATTTGTTGTTACATCCATAAGCACAACACGTTAACACCATTTTCAGACAGTTGGTACAAACACTCACGCGTCACACATTAATTATTTATAAAACTAAGAATTATTCGGTATGTTTGCCGTCTCTTAGTATGACTCACTTATCACTAACTTAAGCGGAAATGATTTATTGAAGTGATACAGGAAAGTGGTAAGAAAACTAGAGAAGAGTACATCTGCATCTCCAGGAGTTGACAGTGACTGCCAATTTTCTGCACTCTTAGCCGTGTTAGAAAGTTGTCTCTATTGTTGTGACTAAAAGAGCGTTTCATTACCTTCAATTTTGGGGGATGGATTTTGGAGAGATAAAGGTTGAGAATGAGGAGGTGGTGGTCAGACAGGCCAGGGTCAGTAGAGCTGACGGAAAACAATGCTGGGTCGAGAGAAGTGAAAATGTTGTCGATAAGAGAGCTGCTAGTGACAGTGACACGGGTTGGTGTATCAATGGTTTCAATGATATTGAAGGAGTGGACCAGATCGAGCAGTTTAGATCGGGATGGCGATTGGATAAGCAGGTCCACATTGTGGTCACTGCATAAGGCTAAGTCTGCTTTAGGAAATTTCTTGGTGAGAAGGATGAGCACTTCATCAAGCTTGGAGAGAAATGTATTTAAGTCACCAAGAGGGGAACGGTGGACAGAGAGGATTATAAAGTGCTGACCGAGAGAGCGCCATGAACCTGCCACACATTCAACCACCTTCTCGGTGCAGTAGGGTTTGACTTCAGGGATGGGAATGAGGTTGAGGTGGGGTTTGGCAAGGATTGCGACACCTCCACGGATGAACGTAACAAAGAAAAAGGTAACATAATTATCAGATGGCTACAAAAGTATGGGAAATAGAATTTCTTATATTATATATAGTCAAAATAAAATTGAAATGTAGTAGAAGTAAAGTGAACACTACTAAATAACATTAAGGTTGTGGGAGAGTACAAAGTTAAAGAAAAATGTTATATACAAATCAGGCATTTTGTTAACAAACTTAGGCTGCTAAGAACTAAGAAAGACAGATATTATTTATTAATTACCTATATATGCTTTGGAAACATTTAAGTGCACTTTACTGGTAAGTACATAAAATATAACAATGAGAATACAAGGATAAAATATATAATTAAGTAGAAGGAACACATTCCTATATTTATTGTCTTATAATATTATAACATATAAGTATTATAATAAGTATTATAAGTATGGTTTAGTGAACATATTGCCGTACATGAAATGTTAAAATTACTTTCATACTTTTTTTTCTTTAAATTATTATTTTTCAATGATCATCACAGTAGCCTATGTACAATCATTAGGAATATCACAACGAGCATTGCCCTTAAACACAGAATTGTGTGTGATATCCTTTAATAGTATATATAATAAAATTGATATTGAAGTAGGTAATTAAAATTAACATTTATGTAGCAAGTTTAAACAAAAAATGATAATCAAAAACTATATAAAAACTCGACGAATAAACACAATAGTAGGCCACGATAGACCCACAATACAAACATTCAAACAACTTACATTATAGGCCTTACTTATAACATTACGTTCATCAAAATATAAAGTTCACCATTATAAAAACCACAGCATTTGAATTGAAAAAAAAAATTACCAATCTCTTTAAGAAAGTAATAATATTATTTGAAAGTGACAATTAATTGAAAGTGTGAACTTTATTTACTTTTACTTGGTATGAAAGTAAAACAGTAAAGAAAAAAAGAAAGTATGGTATTGACAAAACAGGGATTTTGTCTACAAACTTAAGCTTATTAGAAAATATACTATGTACCTTTATTTTAAGCTTAGTCCTTTACCTTTAAGCTTAAACTTTTAAACATTTAATAATTGCATTATAGTAGCCTGCACATTTAGAATACAAAGACTTATATAACTCAATAGAAGGAGCATGTTGCTACAGAAGAATTATGTTGTTCTTACAAAGTGGTAATTTCTGCCACGTAACTTAATGTAAAAGTTTAATTTTTTGGGTTAAATATGTTATATTGTGATCACAATAAAATTTAAAAAAAATTAATAATTTTTTTGTTTGTTTGATTTTTTGCAAAAATTTAATTATTTTATGTTGCTATGACAACCATCGTATAATAACGACTCAAAAATTAATGTATTTTTATAAACTAGTCCGCTTCGCGAACGCTTTTTCCAGTCGCGTTGATGGATGAGCTTTTTTTTGGAATATTTTTGTCCAATGATTACGTTTTTATGTGGAATCTCCTTACTTTTTCTATAGTTACTTGATATTACTTGTTCATTATACACATGTAAAAGGCTTATGTTAAAACCTTTATTTCTATGAATTTTGACCAACTTTTTCAACTTTTTCTTTCAAGAGGCACTACATCACCATAATCTTTATGTCAATGTAAAATATGAACGTTGTAGCCCCACCCGTTTGGTCAAAATCGGCCCAAATAGCACGAAAATATCGTATTAAATACCGGAGACAAAATCGTAAAAAGTACGATTTCTATCAGAAATATCTTTTCAAATGTCTCTAAAATCATAACACATATGATTTCGGTGATTTTAAACGTTCCTATAAAGTTTCATCAATATCGGAGTAGCCGTTTGCCAAATATCACGAAAATATCGCACTAAAAATCGAAAAAAATCGTAAAAGTACAATATTTATGAGAAATATTTCTTCGATTGTACCCAAAAACAATACAGCTCTAAGTTCAGAGATTTCGAAGGTCCCCTCCAATTTTCATCAAGATCGCATATGCCGTTTGCCGGGTAGAGAGCGAACAAACAGACAAAAAACTAACAAAAACAAAACACCCGAGCTATTTTTCTTGGGGTAACGTAAGTAAAAATCAAAAATCAAAAAAATCAAATTGAAGTCTTCGCTTCGCTCATCCAAAAACATTTTTTTTTTTTTTTACAATTGTTAGCAAAAACTCCAATGTGCTGGATTGAAAAAAAAATCTCTTAGTTGAATACCCTCCGAAAAAATGGTAACGGAAATGTAATTACTGCACATGAAGTATACCTTATATATTAACTTTAACACCCGTTTACTCAAAACTATACTTTCTTAAACTTCGGTACTTATAAGTTAGGCAGTTTTGAAGCTAGAGCCTTGAAATTTTCAGGACTAATTCTTTATTGTGTTTTAAAGAAACTGTGTGTGGGGAAATTTCGAAAAAATAGCATCATCCATATTTTCCCCCATGAATTGTTGTGAAAAATGTAAATTTTCTGGGATTTTTTTGATAATTGGATGAGCGAAGCGAAGACTTCAATTTCACTGACCCCCCAAAAAATTTAGCTCCAATTTTTTTTTTTTTTTTTTTGTTTGTATTTTTGTCTGTTTGTTAGCAGGATTCCGGGCAAACGACACAAGCGATCTTGATGAAAATTTGAGGGGACCTTCGAAATCTCTGAACTTAGAGGTGTATTGTTTTTCGGTACAATCGAAGAAATATTTCTCATGAATATCGTACTTTTACGATTTTTTTCAATTTTTAGTGCGATATTTTCGTGACATTTGGGCCGATTCTGACCAAACGGGTGGGGCTACAATGTTCATATTATACATGGACATTAAGGTAATGGTGATGTTGTACCTTTTGAAAGAAAAAGTTGGAAAAGTTACCCAGAATCCATAAAATAAAGCTTTTAATATAAGTTTTTTACGGTTTAGTGCGATATTTTCGTGTCATTTGGGCCGATTATGACCAAATGGGTATGGCTACAACGTTCATATTATACATGGACATTAAGGTTTTAGTGATGTAGTACCTTTTGAAAGAAAAAGTTGGAAAAGTTAGCCAGAATCCATAGAAATAAAGATTTTAATGTAAGTTTTTTTACGGTAAATAATAACATTTGACAAGTAGGCATAGGGACTAACAATAGAAACTTGGCAACAAGCACCTACAATGCATAGGCAGTAAAGCAAAACACTGTAAAAGTAAAGATATCCCACGCAAACTAAAAACTTAAAAAAAAGCTCATCCATCAACGCGGCGGGACTTTAGCGTTTTCCTAGTTTAAAAACAAATTGGTTACCACAGATTTTCAAAATTCAAAAATTCCCACGCACAGTTTCTATTGGATGAGCGAAGCGAAGACTTCAATTTCACCGGCCCCCCCAAAAAATTAGCTCGGGTGTTTTGTTTTTTTTTTTTTTTTTGTCTGTTTGTTAACTCTCTACCAGGCAAACGGCATATCCGATCTTGATGAAAATTTGACAGGACCTTCGAAATCTCTGAACTTAGAGGTGTATTGTTTTTGGGTACAATCGAAGAAATATTTCTCATGAATATCGTACTTTTACGATTTTTTTTCGATTTTTAGTGCGATATTTTCGTGACATTTGGGCCAATTCTGACCAAACGGGTGGGGCTACAACGTTCATATTATACATGGACATTAAGGTTATGGTGATGTAGTACCTTTTGAAAGAAAAATTTGAAAAAGTTAGCCAGAATTCTTAGAAATAAAGCTTTTAATATAAGTTTTTTGATTTTTTGTGCGATATTTTCGTGCCATTTGGGCGAATTCTGACCAACGGGTGGGACTACAACGTTCAGATGATACATGAACATTAAGGTGATGGTGATGTAGTACCTTTTGTAAGAAAAAGTTGAAAAAACTAGCCAGAATCCATAGAAATAAAGCTTTTAATATAAGTTTTTTACGGTAAATAATACCAATTGACAGGTTAACTTGACAACAATCAGTATCACCTACAATGTCTAGGCAGCAAAACAAAGCACTTGCAAAAGTAAAGATATCCCACGCAAACTAAAAATTTTAAAAAAGCTCATCCATCAACGCGGCGGGACTTTAGCGTTTTCCTAGTCTAGAAGGGGGGAAAAAATAGTCTCTAAGACTAAATGACAGCCCAAGTAACACAGAAAATGTGTGCGCTTATGGGCCATCAGCGGCAAAGTGATGGCAAAGTTTTGCGTTGATGGGCCGCCTATGGCCCATAAGCACACAGCCGACAGTTGGCGTACAGTAGGCGGCCCGCCTATGGCCCATAAGCACACAACCGACAGGCGGCGAACAGTAGGCGGCCCTCCTATGGCCCATAAGCACACAACCGACGGGAATCTAATGAGAGTATATAACACATTTGATGATGGATTAAAAGGAATAATTTAATTGTCAATTTCATCATGTTACGCTAATCATTCTCGCTCTTCTTCGTCGATTTAAGGAATATTGACGCTCTCACATTCAAGGTATATCATTTTAGTATCATTTAAACTACGCTAATTACGCTAATCATTCTCGCTCTTCTTCGTCGATTTAAGGAATATTGACGCTCTCACATTCAAGGTATATCATTTTAGTATCATTTAAACTTACTAGGAAACGCTCAGTTGGACGCGTTGATAAGCGAGCACGTGCTATAGCTGCTAGACCCACATTGCACATAAAATTTATGGCGTTTGCGTTTCCAATATTATTTATTATTGCCAAGGTATTTGGGTAAACCCGTGTGTAAAAACCTTTACTTTGTGGATAAAATCCACCGCCATCTAGAGGACCTTGACTCCTTGGGAAAAGTATTTAAACTCTTTGGTGACAAATAAAAGACTGCTTTCTCGAAAGTATTTTGATTACTTCTAGGTGGCAGTGTATTAGATAGAAACTTCGCGCGTCTTTTCGTTGCCATGGCAACTTTACTTTTGTTATAATGTAATTTCCATCTACACTACTTATCGGATCAAAATAAAATTTACATATTCTTGACCGGACGGACATTCTAAATGATTTGGCTATCTCAGATTTTGTCGCCGGTTAGTTTGAAAAAAAAACTTTCGATTAACTTTAATGTAACTTTTTAACTTTTTGAACGATTTTGCCACAAAACTAATGGCATTCAATCGAGAACAAAGCTTGCGGATGGTCAAAATTTCAACTCGATCCGAGCCTCCGTTCGAACGTTATCGCGAGACATACAAAAAAAAAAAAAAAAAAAAAAAAAAAAAAAAAAAAAAAAAAAAAACAAAACCAGTGACTAATTTTTCCGGCAGAGTCAAATGGAAACGCTCGCTTCGCTCGCTTAATTATTTGATAATATTAATATTATGATAATATATTATTATATATCATTCCGATACCGAATACTCCACGTAGGGTTTCCAAATATAATACTTGATTATTGCATGCAATCGACATAATTTTTAAATTAATTTCAAACATGTTTATAAATACGGTCATTAATTTCATTGCAATATGCAGAATTAATCCGCTGTCGATAATGCTGTCATGTATCTGTAATATGCCTTTGCACTTGCCGTTTCGTAGTGCAAATTTCACATACTTGACGCAGATGGAAGAAAACGAAAAATCTCTTTAAATAGAAATATATTCATTACAAATAAATAATATGTCATATTGTATGTTTGTAGAACTACAGCAAATAAATCGGATTAATTAATATTTAAAATTTTCCTAAATCTTAGTTTATCAATAATATGATCATAATATTATGACATTGCCAAAACTATTTGTTATTTATTTTTGGGTTGAGCAGTACGACCAGTACCTATAGATGATTACAGTAAAAATTATGACACGTTTATCCCAGACATAATAATTATTCCTGCTTGTAATTTTTTGGTTGAAAGGCAGATTTTTTTCTATTTGTAACACATACTCTTGTCTACAAACTGACATACTTGGAAAGTTGCACTTACGATTTTTTTCTTCCGCCGGTACGAATAGGTGGAAGAAATATATTATATAAGTGCAAGATATTAACGACAAAATTTTTCCAAGTAATAGAAACAAAAATCATCCTTCAAACCAAAATTTATGAGCAGGGATATGTCCGGGGTATAAGTAATTAATTTATCTGTAATCATCTAGGCCTATATAAGGCTTACTAGTTACTATTAAACCCAAAAATAAAAATAGTAAGTTTTGAAAATATCAGATGATCATTGATAAACTATATCTGTTTTTTGTTTTAGGCTTTACAAAAAAAATGGCCAATAGGGAATATTTGGTGTAGGCCTATATCAAAGTAGGGAGAGAGGCTTAAATTTAGCGATTACTTTACTGTCTGTCCGTCTGCCCGTGTGTGACTGGTAAAATTAATAATAAATACAAATCCAAACTGAGCTCCTAATCACTTTCCGTCAATTTAATTCATACCATTTAGATATATGGGCTTGATTCTCTTTGGTCAATTTAAATATGAACAAGAGTAGGCCTACTCTTAAAACAACTCAATTTGAATACATATATTATTGAATCTTTAGTTTGATGAACAACCTGAGATGGCATTTATTTAGTTTCCATGTAAACAAGGTACGAAATGTTGAACAAGACGTTCCACAATGCATACACGCTGGGTACATCTTCATAAGGCAGCTGGCGCGCTCCTCTAGCAGTGATCACGGTGGTGTAGCGGTCAGCGTTCCAGAGTCCGGCGCAGCAGGTTGGGGTTCGAGTACGGCGATGGGCGATAAAATTTATCTATGTCTAATAACTCTCTCTGTATTAACTTGAATTTGTTATCTTACACACAGTTCACAGAAATTGAAATGCTAGCACGATTGAAAAGATATATAATTTTAAACTTTTGTCAGTTAATATTTTCGTTTGTGTGCGTGACTTCCTCGCGTCTCTACTAGATGGTGCTAGTGTTCCCGAAACATTCTCACCGCCGGGCCGTAAGCATCCCGCTGTGACAAAAGTGAAGCAACTGTCGGATTTGCTACAGCGGCCCGCCTGTGGACCATAAGCGGCAAACTGATGGCAAACTGTGTATCGCCGGCTATGGCCCATAAGCGGGCCGTTGTCACAAAAATGCAGCACAGTATTTTCGAAACTGATGGTTTTGCTACAGTGGGCCGCTTATGGCCCATAAGCGGCGCGTTGCTTATGGCAAAGTTATGGCAGCCTGGCCAACCCCAGAAGCGGGCCGTAAGCGCATCGCCGCTTATGGGCCATCAGTTCAACTGATGGCGATGTTACAGCTCGCCATAAGATCGCCATCACTTTGTGCTACTTGGGAGGGAGTTAATGGTACCGGAATTTAGTCAATTTAACATGCGCGACGTAGGCCATTCCTGCCCTCCCCCCTAAATGTCCGTGATAATCGCAGTGATAGTAGCAGTTGTCTTGTAGGCCATGTTGGAAATCTAAAAAAACAAAACATTTTGTCAATCCCTCAACTATTGACTTGTTTTGTAAACAATGGTAGCTTATCCCATAAGGCTCAAGTTTACCTAGATAACCTATAAAGCATATTATCTATATGTGTATGAAACAATAATACTGTCAGGTGGATTCAGTGGCGTCGGAACAGGGGGGGCAAGGGGGGCATTGCCCCCCCCCCAACTTTCATGCCATGGGGGCAAAGGGGGGAAAATTTTAGAGTTGAAAAATCAAGATTTCACTATACTTTTTATTATTATTGAGTGCGATATCTTCTGAAAGTGATTGAATTGAATGACAGCTGGCAACATAACCTCGAATTTGCTGTCAAATTACAACAAATCGTTCTTTTGTCCATCCGTGAAATATTACACCTTTTTACCCTATTTCTGATTCTGTATTTTACACCTTGGTGTAATTACCACAATTTGAGGTGGACAAAAGAACAAACCTAAAGATAGACAATTGGTTTTCCCTAGTGGAGTTTAAAGGAGCAGAGAAAAGACATAGTTTAAAGACAAAGCATTCCCTATTAAAGGACCCGTTCACCTCTTTGACAAGTTATTCTTAAAACCAAGTACGAACATAAAAATTAAGTTCATTGTGTATATTTCCAGACCTACGTCAATAGGGGTCTTTAAATTCATCGGCGCGCTTCGGGTCAGTGACGTCACTGACCCGAAGCTGGCGAGGTGTTGCAACACAACACAGCTACTAGCGGCGAGTAACGCGTGAGGCAGGTCCCGGTCTATCTATCGAGATAGTCTGTTCTACTGAAAACAAAGCGGAAGGCCTGCGATCATCTGATTAACAATACGTTACAGTCAAACCAACACCTGTTTTTTAAAACACATACGTTGTAGTCGTCAATTTAATGGAATAAATATTATATTGACACGTTCTTATAAAGTTATATGTTGCCAATCATGACAGGTAGGCCTAATAGTGGAGTTGAATAAGTATTGCCTATACAACAACATAATACACGTGATAGCGATTCTTACACACACACTAACACACACACACACGAGGCGCTCTGCTCCGTCCTTGATGGGGAGCTCCTCTTCTGTCAGGCACTGGCCCTGTAAAGACCATCTGTTTTCCTTTAGTGACCGATAGGTTTTGTATCCCCAAACCCTAACATTGTTTATTGTATTTTTCTCCTTGGTATTTAGTATCTAGACAGAAAGGAAGAAGCCCATCAGGCTCTTCCTAGTTTATATTTATTATTTTGTTTCTCATTATATCTTAAGTCATTTTGATGTTCCGTCACCTTTATGTTCTTTTGTTTCTCGTTTTTGAGAAAATATCCTTTTGGAAGATGTTTTCTCTCCCCTATCGGTACAATTATAAATAAATAAATAAATAAATAAATAAATAAATACACACACACACAAAAAAAACACACACACACATGATACAGAATTACTTGCACTTTAAAAAATAAAAGCGATTTGGTTATAGCATTTAAAAAATTCAATTATTTTTCCACAATAAGTGAAATTACATGATTAAAGTAATTCCAAACGCTATGGGCTAAAAGCAGTTTCCGTAATCATGTAAATGTCAGGATTGCCAGGGGTGAGGATCGACCGCGGACCTCCCAAATAACTATCGCGCGAACTACATCATGTATGTACTACATCTACCGAAACCGATTAACAATGTATCATTATCCAAAGCGGTATTTTATTTTCTCATGGAATACTCCGTATATTTATTATTAATTTAAAGCCGCCTTATGATCACACTTGTGTATTTACAGAATTGATAACAAATCTATGTTGCCTGTTAGATCAGTTTCTGTTCGTAAATTGTAGACATAAACAATGAGGAGGTATGCTTACTTTATTACGCCAGACATCAATGTTTCTCTATTGTACCTACTGATGGATGTTTTTTTCCAAAGGGTTTTCGTGGCGTTACATATTGAGAACATCTTTGAAAACTATCATCTGCCCAAAACTACTATATGCTTAGTTATTAACACTGCGTTGACTCACGTTCAAGCAATTCACTAATAAAGTCACTCTCGTCGCAACAATTTGACTCTTTGTCGGTTGACAATTTGACACTTTGTGTACAAACTCTACACGAACACTACTGAATAGAATTCGCTCGCCCTGTAACGTATAATTAACATTCCTAAGATTTTTGCACCTATTATACCACTCCTCAATGTCATCATGAACGATTGATCGAAACGAGTGCACGTGTCCAACTGATGTGAATAGGTCTGCGTAAGGTTTCTGGGCAGTGTTTAATGTTTATTCTCTTCCTTCTTATTCCCATTAGCTTATCGCTTTTTGATTATATCGTTCGAGTATGCAGGCAACACCCCACTCATAATATATCTTATGGTATATAGATTATTTAGAAGAACCATTCCAAACACAAACAAAGATTTAAAAATCCACATCAACAGCATATTCGACACAAGGATGAACAAATAACGTACTGGCATCGGCAGCGGCAGTAAATATATATTCGGCTAGGTGTACAGGGTTTTGTATGTGTATACAGTAAGTGCGCTGTGCGCTTATCAAGTCGATTGTCAAAACGACATTACTTCGTAAACACCTCTACACTTGACACTTGAGCCGAATAACACATGGCAGGCGTTTTTATTTCAACCTCATTTGAAGCGAGTATGCCATCCTTGACTACATGTCATATCCCCCCTCGCCAACCATCTTTAAATGTCCAATAGGGAACCCCAAGTCTAACGCGGGAAGCGAGTTCATTGCATTGGAAGAGAATGTCCCCATAAGAATAGCATTGAGCAATTTTTTAAAACGCTTGTATCTTTTGAACGAGAAGTATTTAAGAAATATCATTCACATAACGTCATTAACCATTCTTTTCTGCAACTATCACATATAGTAGAATATTAATACCATGTTTAGAATTTAAATGAGTTCGAGTTTAACAAGATGATGTTTGCATTTTTCATCTGCGTCGCGCGCCGATCCTCCGTGATTGGCTGTTGAATCGAAGAAACAAACATGTCGGACAGCCGAGTTCGCCGTGCACTAGGATGCTGTACGTGCTAAGCTGCTCCTCGCTAGTCGGCCGTGCGCATGCGTTGGTTCTCTCTCTCTTTTCTACCGTGCGTCTCTTTCCATTGAATCGCTCCAAAACGCCAAACATAAATGTGTTTCAACAACGTTTATTCAAATTCTGTTGCGACTTTTATAAATTAAATGCATCAAATGTGTTAAGAAAAGAATGGTGATTAACGTTCTGTGAATGATATTTCTTAAATACTTCTCGTTCAAAAGATACAAGCGTTTTAAAATTAGCCCAATGCTATTCTTATGGGGACATTCTCTTTCAATGCACTGAACTCGCTTCCGCGTTAGACTTGTGGTTCTTTATACGATAACTCAGTTCGCCGCGACACCCGGCTACTCAACTCCGAAGCCAAGGCCGTGTCGTGCGTTGTTGCCAGTACAGCGAAGTGTCGAAAACATAGTCAATTTCATTACATATTTAACAATATGGTGATTATGATTATTTTCGAGGAAGAATTTGTTGTAAGTGGAGTCTACTTAGGTAAATAGACGTCTGGGTACACCTGTACATAGAGGTGAACGATCCCTTTAAGCAACCGGCAAGAATCAGGGTATAAAACAATCGTCTCACCTGGCCGAAGTTCTTCAGAGATAGAGGGTCAAATCCTCTAGGTTTAAACTCGACTGGGCAGTTGGTCCTGCTTAGTATGATCTTCATTGAACTCTTGAAATTTGGCGAGGATCTCAGCCAATCACAGGCGTAGACAGCCTCGCCCACAGCTGCAGCCTGAAACACGAGCTCTGATTGGTAAGTGAGGCGAGGATCTCAGCCAATCACAGGCGTAGACAGCCTCGCCCACAGCTGCAGCCTGAAACACGAGCTCTGATTGGTTAGTGAGGCGAGGATCTCAGCCAATCACAGGCGTAGACAGCCTCGCCCACAGCTGCAGCCTGAAACACGAGCTCTGATTGGTTAGTGAGACGAGGATCTCAGCCAACCACAGACGTAGACAACCTTGGTTTACGATAAATTTTAAACACATTTTTTAAGTACGACATCAAGTTATATGATAACACTGATTTTTTTGATTTTTTTGAAAATTTTCATTAAAATTTTCATCAAATTTTCAACAAATCAAAATCTTCTGAAAATTGCCAACACTACCTATGATAGGCTAGGCTAAGGTATGGGGAAGAAAAGGAATGTTATACTGGGTACTCAACACATGGTTCACCCACTCACTCGTCTAACAACGACTTTGGCGTTTCCCTAGTATTTAAAGAATTAACAATACTTTACATATTAAAAGGTATTAATGTCTTTCTTTCTTATGGCAACAAGAGGGCGAATAGTCAAAAAGGTATAAGAACGACTTAATTTTCTATTAAATATCGACCTGGCTGTTAGTCAATATGCTTGAACAAAATATATTGACTAACACCCATTTCTGTTAAATCGCATCAATAATTTTTTACATTATCATAATTCACAATATTTACATTACATTTTCATAATTTACTCAGATGTTTGTTCAAACATAAACTCTATATTGGCTTAAAAGTTTCCAACACATATTATCCACTGTATCCTATTCAGACTGATATTATTATGTCTCTATTTGCAACAGGCAATGTAGCCCACTAGTGCAAATTTAATAGAGAAGGGAGGAGGGGAAACCTGGTACCGGCACATAGCCTACTCCTTTCGAAAAGTACCAAGGGTACCAACGGCTTTACGTCCCATCCGAAAGGACGGTGTAACTTTGAGAGTCATAAAGTTCCCTCCACTAACCCGGACTGCCGAGCAGACGGCGCCAAGGAGAACGAAGCTGTCACACAAGCTTACGAACCCTAGTCTGCTCTAGCCAGCGATATACTGTGTTTTCAGGGGCAAGCGGCGACACCACTCAACCCCTGACCACGCCCGTATGTTGCTTAACTTCAGTGTTCGAGTGGGAACTGGTAAAAACGAAACGGACCGCGGCTAAATCGCTGCTAGATCATGGCAACGATTCCTGATAACCTCATCAAACTTGACATTAGTACGAATGTGGAGCAAAAAAGATGCTGGTTCTTGCCGATTTAAGAAATTTCCCAAAAGGTATATTTTTCGCCAATTTCAGGACCATAAACTTTTTTTTTTTTTTTAATCTTGTTAAGTCACGGTTACAAATAATTTTTCAGTCATTTATGTGAAGTATTACGCGATAGATAATGTGGTTAAAAAAAATTTTGGGTGTCATATCCCCTTTTAGAAGAAGTCAAATTTATACCTTAGTATTACTATTATCTTACCTCGTCCGAGATAAAGATTTGCCAAAAAGTTAAATGCGAAGTAAGTGGCCACGCTGATGAAGCTGCCCCGAACAAAATTTACGAGCCCGAATAGGCCATCTCTTCTTGCTATTAAAAAAAAATAGGGAAAAAAAAAAAAAAAAAAAAAGAAAAAAATTAACAGGTAATGGTTAGGCCTATTGAATTATATGCCAACATATGATATATAGCATCCATACCACTACGACTGTGCTCTGCCAGAAAAGATAGTAAAGATTGATACGTCATTTTTCGTTTGCAGCTATCATCAGAGAGCTAGGCCTGGCCAGATATCAGATAATTGTGTCATTGGTGGATCATTGTTTTTCCATTTAAATTACCTTGATGAACGGCTAGTCCCATGTTTACAAGAAGGCCCTATTCTTAAGTTTTTAAGTTTAAAAACATATATTATGACGGGCTTAATTCATGTTGCACGTAGTCTACCTGTCCATATCGTAATATTTAAAAGAACAACACAAACACTGGTGGACTAACACTTCACTTGTCTAGCAGTGCGCCAGTGGGGAATAGTATAGATAATGCTATGAAGAAATACGTACAACTGTAAAGTAGCTTCAATGTAGCCCATACCCCGACATGCAGTCCAGAGAACAAAATAAAGGAAGATCTCGAATATTGAATTGAAAGTACACGCCAATCTGTAAAAATGCATTTACAAAATTTAAATTAATGTCGTCAAACATCCAACACCGTTTTCAATATTTGTGTGTTTATAGTTTATATTACTTAGCCTAACAAACCGTAGTAAGTCCTGAGAGCTGCACAAAAATCTTCAGTATTGTCCCCATTCTCTGGTCAAGTTCTTCTGCGGTAATAGCCAACCTCGTCTCCTTGGGGTGTTGTCCCTCCCTTGACTGACCGGTTTGTCTAGAGGTAGAAGTCTGGGTCCCACTCACCAGTTCACGTGACTGTCAGGTAGGGAACCAGGAGGTTCACGTTAAGCGCTGACCTCTGCCAGCCAAAGAGCTCGTCTCCTTGGGGGTGGTTGTCCTCCCTTGACTGACCGGTTGTCTGGGGTAGGAAGTCCTGGGTCACTCCTACCAAGGTCCACGTGACGTCAGGTAGGAACCAGAAGGTCACGTTTAGCGATGACTCGGGAGGCGACTGTTTATAACCCCCCTCATCTTTACCGAGGAGCTTTCACTGTCTGGTCACCTTGTATAAATCAAAGCTGATGTCCAAAAATTTCTCGTGTTCTTCGTCAATACTTCACTTATGTAAGCAATGTTTCACCAAAATCGCTTTAATTCTCTTTGCTTTCGGTCTTTTATGCGTTCTACGGCATTTCCGTATATTTTCTGATTTATTTTGTAAGAAGTTTGAAAAGAAACCTGACAACCGCATAAATTCATTCCAGGAATCGCCATCATATGAGATCATGGCCAGCCAAGTGGCACTTACTACTTCTACGATTATCACAACCGTGTAAATCTCGTAAGCTGGCGACGAGGTTACCTCAAAACAGTCTGATGACCTGAAATCAAAGACAAACCTTCTGTATTAGCTTTACCTGTTTCTTCAAACTGTGCAGCTAAGATATGTCAATGATGAAGACAGAGCTCATTGCAATTTTAAACTGTCCATTTCATTTTATTACAAACATGTGTCATTTCCAATATTAAAACTAAAAATTCATGGCCGTTCCTATAGTGATTTATCTAACGTAAGCGAGATTACATTTGGCCATCCTTATAAAAAAAAAATAACCTATGGGTATACGATCTTTTATGGGCAATGAACTTTGATTTTGTAATGTGGGGTCTGGGTACGGTCCCCTATCTGTAATGCGGGTTTGGAGCTCACAGCGCCGGAAATGTTTTCGATTCCAAGATTGTGTATTTGAGCATTATGACGAGTTTTAGGCATTTTTTTAAAACATTTGTAAGTGGTGACTGATGATGATTATTGTGATTGTAAAATCTTATGTTAAGTTCTGTGACTTGACATTGGAATTCTGTAAATTTCGGGACTCTGACAAAACGGCGCCTCGTGCTGAACAGATTAAACTACACGAGGGCGGAGAGTGGTAGCCATACTCGCCTCTGGGTTCTGGTATCGGAAAGAATATAACTCCCGTACAGATTAGCAAGTCAAAACTGTTGTCAAACTATTGAGATTGTTAAAATATGATCTTTGAAGACTTTTGGCCGCCTTTGCGATCGAGAGGTTATGATATGAGAGTACAGATTCATACAATAAGTTTATGTTTAGGTAAGTAAAGTGTTGCATGTTTCATTTTCGTTATTCTATCAAAACTATAGGATCAAGGATCAGTGGTATTTTTAATCTTGTTCTTTCAACATGAGAAATCGGTTTTTAAAGCTGTCGGGGCGGCATTGCTGCCTTTTGAAATTTGACGCCGTAAGCGACCGTTTACGTCACTTACGCCCCAGGAACGACCCTGTTTTATATTAAACAAGGCATAAGGTTGTACTAGGATGCTTCGCAAACGCTTTTTCAGGCGCGTTGTTGGATGAGCGTAATTTTTTAAAAACGAAAAAAGCGATATTTAGAGATTTTCATGAGAAATAATTTTTTGATTGCGGTCAATTTCACACACATAGGCCTATATAAATTCATAAAATTAAGGTTCAGCGAAAAAATCACTACAATCGAATAAAGCATGTGGGTGTTACTAGGAAAACGCTTGTCCCGCCGCGTTGTTGGATGAGCGTAATTGGTGCATTGAGCTGCCATGTGTTATGCGGATTTTCTGTTGTTCTGGGAAAAATATCATGACGAAGTCGCATTTAAAAAAAAAAAAAAATAATAAAAATTAACTTAAATTTTTAAATTTTTAATTAATCGTAATTTAAAAAAGAAAAAATCGTAAAATTGCAATTTTCATACAAACAATTATTCGTAGCGCTCAAATTTAACATGACTAGGAAACGCTAAAGTCCCGCCGCGTTGATGGATGAGCTTTTTAAAGGTTTTAGTTTGCGTGGGATATCTTTACTTTTGCAAGTGCTTGTTTTGCTGCCTACGCATTCTAGGTGAATGTTGTCAAGTTTCTTTTGTTTCTTGTCAATTGGTATTATTTACCGTAAAAACTTGTATTAAAAGCTTTATTTCTATGGATTCTGGCTAAATTTTTCCACTTTTTCTTTCAAAAGGTACTACATAACCATAACCTTAATGTCCATGTATAATATGAACGTTGTAGCCCCACCCGTTTGGTCAGAATTGGCCCAAAATGAACGAAAATATCGCACAAAAAGTCAAAAAAACGTATATTAAAAGCTTTATTTCTCTCGATTCTGGCTAACTTTTTCAACTTTTTCTTTCAGAAAGCAATACATCACCATAACCTTAATGTGTATGTGAAATATGAACGTTGTAGCCCCACCCGTTTGGTCAGAATCGGCCCAAATGGCACGAAAATATCGCACTAAAAATCGAAAAAAATCGTAAAAGTACGATATTCATGAGAAATATTTCTTCGATTGTACCCAAAAACGTGGCAAGTCTAAGTTCAGAGAAAACGAAGGTCGTGTCAAATTTTTATCAAGATCGCATTTGCCGTTTGCCCGGTAGAGAGCGAACAAACAGACGGAAAAACAAAAAAAAAAAAAAAAAAAAAAAAACACATCGAGCTAAATTTTTTGGGGGGTCGGTGAAATTGAAGTCTTCGCTTCGCTCATCCAAATATATTAATTCATAAAATTAAGGTTCTGCGAAAAAATCATTACAATCGGATAAAGCATGTAGGTGTTAAATCAAAGAATTGTTTAAAAAAAGAAAAAACTGAAATTTCGATATCCATGAGAAATATTTACGATCGCGCTCAAATTTCCCACGAATATCTAAATTCACAAAATCAAGGTTCTGTGAAAAAATCATAAAAATCCGATAGAGCATGTAGGTGTTCTAAATTGAAGAAATCATTTTTAAATCGAAAAAAATCGTAAATTGCGATTTTCATGAAAAATAATTTTTAGATTGCGCTAAAAAACGTGGCAGTTCTAAGTTCAGAGAGTGCGAAGGTCTCCAGAAAATTTCATTGCAATTAGAGTGTCGGTTTAGCCGGAATCGTGTTAACAGACACACAAGCATACAAATAAATATAAAAAAAAACATTCCGGATTTTATTCTCCAGTGTAGTGAAATGGAATCTTCGCTACGCTCGCTACGCTATCCAATGAGCCGGTGAAATTTTAAAAATCGAAACAAATCGTAAAATTGCGATTTTCATGAGAAATTATTTTTCGATTACGCTCAAATTTCACACAAATATATACATTTCATAATATTAAGGTTCTGTAAAAAAAACATTACCATCGGACAAGCATGTAGGTGTTATAAGTCGAAGAATTTTTTTAAAAATCGAAACAAAAGCGTAAAATTGCGATTTTCACGAGAAATAATTTTTTGGTTACACTCAAATTCACACGAATATATAAGTTTATAAAACTAGGAAAACGCTTAAGTCCCGCCGCGTTGTTGGATGAGCGTATATGGTGCATTGAGATGCCATGTGTTACGCGGGTTTTCTGTTGTTCTGTGAAAAAATCATTACTTAGTCGAAGATTTTTTTAAATTAAATTAAATTAAATAAAAAATCAACTTAAATTTTTTTAATTAAAATAAATAAAAAATTATTTTTTTTAATCGTTATTAAAAAAAAAGAAAAAATCGTAAAATTGCAATTTTCATAACAAATAATTATTCGATTTCGCTAAAATTTTACACGAATATATTTATTCATGAAATAAAGGTTCTGTAAAAAAACATTACAATAGGATAAAACATGTAGGTGATATAGGTCAAAGAATTGTTTTAAAAAAAAAAAAAAACGTAAAAAAACGATTTTCATGAGAAATAATTTTTCGATTACGCTCAAATTTCACACGAATATTTTATTTCATAAAAATTAAGGTTCTGTGAAAAATCATTAGAATCGGATAAAGCATGTAGGTGTTAAAAGTCGAAGAAATTTTTTTAAAAATCGAAAAAAATCGTAAAATGGCGTTTTTTATGAGAAAAATTTTCCCGATTGCGCTCAAAAACGTGGCAGTTCTAAGTTCAGAGATTTCGAAGGCCTCCATAAAATTTCATCGCAATCGGAGTATTGGTTTAGTCGGAATCGTGATAACAAACACACAATAATACAAACAGAAAAAAAAGAGAGAAAAAAAAAAAAAAACATTCCGGATTTTTTTCTCCAGTGTAGTGAAATGGAATCTTTGCTTCGCTCGCTACGCTCATCCAATTAAGGATCTGTGAAAACATCATTACAATCGGATAAACTATAAAGCATGTATAGGTGTTATAAGTCGAAGAAAAAATTAAAAATCGAAAAAAATCGTAAAATTACGATTTTAACGAGAAATAATTTTTCGGTTGCGCTAAAAAAAGTGGCAGTTCTAAGTTCAGAGATTTCGAAGGCCTCCAGAAAATTTCATCTCAATCGGAGTATCGGTTTAGCCGGAATCGTGTTAACAGACAGACAAAAAATACAAAAAAAGAAAAAAAAGGAAAAAAAAGGATTTTTTTCTCCAGTGTAGTGAAATGGAATCTTCGCTTCGCTCGCTACGCTCATCCAATAACAGACAGTGGAATCCATTTCATCCGTTAATTCATGATATTCCATCCAAGACGCTGCACGACAACTTACAAGAATCACGCATCGCCACCTTAGAATTTGTTTTAATTTGTTTAACTACATTCCCTTTTCTTTCCTATCCTTCCACACTTCACTTCCGTCACCTGGTTCCACGATTCACCTCGCTCTTCTTCCTCGCTCAATCACTCTTCCTCAACTTATTCTTGGTCTTCCTATTTTTCTTTTACCACTTCCCCTGCTTCGAAGTCTCGTCTTTGAATCCAATCTATTTCCATCCTCTACATATGCCCAAACCTATGCAAGCTTGTGCAAAAGAGACCAACTGTGTGTTCCTGTCTGTGTTAGCATGCCATGCATAGTTTCATGCAAAGGCTACGCTTGTTATACCGTTGTTTACTATTGGAGATAAGTGTGTGTGATTATAATGATTATTCAGCGAAGGGTATTATTTAAGCTTCCGACCCTTACGCCGCTGAGCCAGTGTAGCCAGTTTTGGCTGGGCTCTGTGGGTGGATCGAGTTATATCGAGCATTTTAAATTGTCTAGTGAAATGATATTCCCTTACCTGTAATACAATCTCCTCTTGGGTAGAAGATCGATCACGGCTATAAGTACCACACTGATCAAGGCAAAAGGATCAAGAAAAACATGGATCTGCTTCATAAATATATACATCCTTGAATTCACTTTCTCCATAAGATTTCTTTGATATGTGTTGTACATGTGTCCTGGACCGGACAATTCTTGAATTTTGTATGTTATGTTCTGTAGTTCATATTTATAAAACAAAACAGTTGCTGTGCAGCACACATTTAAAAAGAACATCATCATTGGATAAACGTTCTGTATCACTTCCTTCTTGTTGTTCCAGTGGGTGTAAATTCCAGAAGGATGGATCACGAAACAGCTGAGACTCATGAGGCCAATAATGACCCAGGGGTAGATCTCGGAAGGACCGAAGCGCCTTGCGTAGAAGGGGGTGACGGACTACGATGCGCGCCAGACGGGGGCTGAGGTACTGCAGATCCGTGTCTGGACCGTCAGGAAGCAAACCTGCAATGAGAGTTAGTTTCAGAAGGGAATGACGGACTATGATGCTCACCAGACGGTTTGTCAGGTTCTGCAGGTCCGTGTCCGGGCCGTCAGGAAGCAAACCCAAGAGTCCTTGCAAAATTAGGGAACATATGCTTGGTTGTCCATGCATCTTTGCATGGGATACGTTCGTGATGAAATCCGAACATTATCTCCGAGAAAACATGATAATTTTTTTTGACATTGATTTTTAAAGGGGTATTTAACCGCTAAACTCAAAAAATATATTTCACTCAGACTAACACGTAATGAATTAAGCAAGTAACAGAAAAATTATTGGGGCCACCATCACCTCCCAAAAAATTGTCAAACATGACATTTTCGAGCTAGGTCCCATCGGCAAAAATCTCCCATAAGAAATAACATGGGGACGATCTTTATGCCCCATGACCTTGGAGAAATTTGATCCAAAAAAATATTGACTATTATTGACGCACTCTACAGCCTTTTCTGTAAATTCTCTATAACTTATTTTGTTTTGTAATTTGGGCAAGTAGTTCGGTCAAAATATGCTGATTACCAAGATAGGGTGTGATTTTGGAATGCATATTTTTGCGTTTTTGAGGGTATATTTGGGCACAGTTTGAAGACACGATGTTATAAAGGGGCATTTTAGATTGGTACTATGCTCTAGTATCTATGTGAACCAAAAAAGAAGCAGGTTAAAGCCGATTTAGGAAATTATTCCAAAACACCAATTCTCGCCAATTTCTAGATCAAAAAAAATTAAAAAATTCGTGTTAAATCACAGTTGCAAGATATAACGTTTTAAACGGTCATTTAAGTGTAGTATTGTGCTATAGATTACGTGGTAAAAAATAATTTTTGGGGTTTTTAGCCCCTTTAACAAGGATGGTCCAGAATGTTTTTTGTGACCCTTGGAGATTACAGAGGTGGGATAAGCCCATAAAAAATGATTACCCTCTCCACCTCCACGAAAAGTGAAGACAGGTTCACCCGTTGTAAAATATTGGTAAGCTACGCACAATATGTTTGGAACTTCCTTACCAGTACATGTAAATAATAATTGAACGAGTGAGCGTAGCGAACGTAGTGATTTCCATTCGACTTAAACGGCCCTTATGGTTTTTCTGCGTGCGTGTGTGTGTGTACGTTGAAAATCAGCCGAATCGCTGAACAGATTGCGCTGAAATTTTAAACGGACATCCGGTACGAGTTTATTGAGAACTGCTAACAAAATCAGCAAGATTCATTGCGATTTAAACCTACAAGAAATAATAAACTGAAAAATAGACTTCCAATGTTTAGAAATTATTTTAACGACAATGTTTTAGATTTTGAAAAGATATTTTTTGTTTGTTATTCGCCTGGCCGTGAAATGCCGTGCCCATGCAAGGTCTGTCGAATGTTGCACGTCAAAGTACTCCCAAATTCCTTTCGTAGATTGAGTAAACCTTGCAATATTTTCAAGTATTTCGTACTGGCTATGTTTACCATAGTAGGCCCTATTGCCACAGATGATGGACTACACTGCGTTATATGCATTTCAAAACATGTTTAATTATTTTTGAAATACAATCTAGAAATAACAAAATCTTTCCCGACCAGGGGATTGAACCCACTTATTTCACATTTCGGCTACAAGGGCGCCTTAGCCAACTAGACTAGGGAAACGACAAAGTCGTAGTTAGACGAGTGAGCGAGTCATGTGGTGAGTACCCGGGAACATTTGCATTTAAGTTTGATAATTATATTCGTATAAATAATAAGTTTTTTAAAGTTTAGTTGGCATACGGGGACGGGCGCGTCAACTGTAAGGTCATAATGCGCCTCTCAAGCCTATGATAGGCTAGGGAGGCCTAAGGTAGGGGGAAGAAAAGTAATGTAATCGGGTACAATGTTTTAGATTTTGAAAAAAATATTTTTTGTTTGTTATTCGCCTGGCCGTGAAATGCCGTGCCCATGCAAGGTCTGTCGAATGTTGCACGTCAAGGTACCCCCAAATTCCGCTCGTAGATTGAGTAAACCTTGCAATATTTTCACGTATTTCGTACTGGCTATGTTTACCATAGTAGGCCCTATTGCCACAGATGATGGACTACACTGCGTTATATGCATTTCAAAACATGTTTAATTATTGTTGAAATACAACCTAGAAATTACAAAATCTTTCCCGACCAGGGGATTGAACCCACTTCTTTCACATTTCGGCTACAAGGGCGCCTTAGCCAACAAGACTAGGGAAACGCCAAAGTCGTAGTTAGACGAGTGAGCGAGTCATGTGGTGAGTACCCGGGAACATTTGCATTTAAGTTTGATAATTATATTCGTATAAATAATAGTTTTTAGAAGTTAAGTTGGTATACGGGGACGGGCGCGTCAACTGTAAGGTCATAATGCGCCTCTCTAGCCTATGATAGGCTAGGGAGGCCTATAGGTAGGGGGAAGAAAAGTAATGTAATCGGGTACTCAACACATGGCTCACTCACTCGTTTAACAACGACTTTGGCGTTTCCCTAGTCTATACTTAATTTGGTTCTTTGTAAAATTAGATGACTTGGTTTTCCCAGCAATAAATGAATTGTTTGTGAAGTGAGTTTTATGTGAAATGAGAAAGTGAAGAGAGAGATGTCCAACCTTGCCAGTACATCATCCCTCGGTTGAAGTCGAACATTTTCCTCCGTCCGGTTCCTCCCGAAGAGGAACCTCAAGACTGTCCATGACTCGGGTGACCTTGAGTGACCTATATGACCTTGACATAGAGGACCCACCTTGCCAGTACATCATCCCTCGGTTGAAGTCGAACATCTTCCTGAGTCCGGTTTCCTCCTGCAAAGAAGTCTCGAGACTGGAGATGACCTTGAGTGACCTTGAGTGAACTTTTGACCAATTTCGAGAACCAGGATAATTTAACCTATTACCCATACACTTTCCTGTTGCCTTATTTATAGCGGGAATTAATATTAATTTATTATGAACACAAACGTAATATTATGGAGAGCACTAGAGTACTTTGTAAAATGCTCTATCCAATGCCTTTGTGGTATTTTAAGAGTAACTGTCGTCACTTTAATTGTTTGCGAATGAATTTTGCAAAACATTTTACTCATGGGTAGACCTTCCTACATTGTACGTCATCACAGCGTTTTATTTGTGAGTTTAAAAGTGTCATCCTTCTTCTGCGTGGTAGAAAATGCCTTGAGTTGACAAGGGAAAAACTTAGTTGATATTGCATAAACATGGCGTTCGAAGCACTTAAAAAAATTCACTTACACGTTCTACAAAATAAAGTAAGTTCACAGAAGAGTGTATGTTAACTCAATTAAAAGTTAAACAAGCTGAACATTTGTAGACTCTAAATTATATTCGTTTTATCTTTATGAATTACTGATTGGCATCGAATGAGACATCACAATCAGGTGGTAGCTGAGCTTTAATTAGCTGGTTGTGACTTGTAGACACTAGACAACGGGTTAGTCTTCATATCCAGCATTGGGTTAGGCCCTCACAATACTAAAATTGAAATTATGATCACTTTCCAGAAGTGTGTTGTGTAGTTTAAAATATTATTGACCATGACGTAGATCCATACGCTATGTTTGATCATCAGATATGATAGCTCTGCTTCAAACAACAGCCGGTGAAATCCTCAAAACCATAATTTTATTTTTCTCAAAAATTCATTGGTAAGGTTTGGTTTCGTTGATGTATTTGACATAACCACCAATTGCAGAGAACTATTGACGGTGTATGAGTGATCGACGAAATAAAAATTAAATTCAACATAACAAAAGAACGAAATAATGCATATCATTCGTATTATTTTGTACCATTTCAAACCAAAAAAACAACGGCTGATTTAAAGTACTTTCAGGGTATTATTCATAATTAATTATTTCATAAATATTGATATCTTGAAATGGTATACATGTTGTCAATTTCAATGAATTCCATCTCTCTTTTTGAGTAATATGGAAAAAATACAACGAGACTAAGGTATTGCCACTAGAGGACTTATTCGTGACTTTTTGGGTCTTGTGTTTAGAGACTCTGCTTCCAAGGCAGAAGGTCCAAGTTCAATATCCGCTCTAAAACAGAAGTTTTTCACCTTCTGAATTTGGATTTACGTCCATCAGTTCTTGGCTCAGGAATGTGTAAACGGTGACTTTGGAACCTTCCTAGCAACAAGGAAAATTTAAAAAATTAAAAGGTTGTTCAAATTAGCCTTGTGTGTACTCTGGCACTGTCTGCGAGTGTAATCGTGTTCAACTTGTATGATTGGTGTTTAATTAAATATGCCGATCTCAAGTTGGTCATTGTTCGCTCGTCGATTGTGTCGCAGCCTACAGGGTTGGCTTGGTCTGCTTTAAATGTTATATCCTCCACTGAAAATCAGTTCTGTGACTGAGTGGGTAGATTCTAAATAAGAGTGTATTTATTTATTTGTTATTGAATGGAATCCTCTAACTTTGCTCGCTCATGAGAAATTTCTCAATCTGAGCAAGACACATATGTTTTTACATAAAAAATGTATTCTAGGCAGTTGTCACATATATATTTTATATTAAATTATTAATTCACTAAAGTGTACAATTATTATACCTATTTTCGATAATGACAATTTAATATTGTTTGTGTTTTGTGCGATTCTGTTGCCTTTGAACTGGCCATCTAAACACGATTTTCTCACGTCCTCACTCCCTTAAGCTTTCTCACCTTGCCCTAATTCATTCACATATTTCGTACGGTATTTTGTTCTGGGGGGCCTCGCCTAAGCGAACGAATTCTCATCCTACAAAAGCTAGCGGTTCGTATCATTACTGGGGCCTCTAGACTTAAGTCGTGCAGAAGTTTATTTCATGCCCTTTATCTCTTGCTTGCTCCCTTATACATCAAGCAGCCATATTCGTCAACAATAATCCATCTCTCTTCCCTCAAAACTCTTCCATTCACTCCTACTCAACTCGTCCATCAACCAAGATCCATGTTCCTTCTCACAACACGTCCCTTATTCTAAAAGCCTCATTATCTTTGTCTTTGTCTAATTCCTACACATAAAAATATTATCATCACCTATATTTTTCAAAATCAAGCTCATTGAATTCTTAATATCAAAATCTTATTACTCTATTAATGAATTCTTTGATGACTATTATAACATTGTTTTTCTTTTAACTTCAGGTTTAGTCCGTTCTTCTATAATTGAAATGTTTTCCAGTGATTTCATATTTCATCATTGTATACCATCATTTATACCACTAATTTTTTATATAATTGACCATTCCAAAATGTGTATTAAATAATAATAGTAATAATAAATAGAAATGTCATTACCTTACGCAGATTTGAGCTAAAGATTATTTCTCAATTTCATTAATTGGAAAACACTCGCGTTAGTGTAATTTTGTTTATTGAAATCAATCCAGAAATTACCAAACCCATCTCAGCGGGGTATCGAACACCGGTATTCCAATTTTACCCCTTAAGATAACGAGACGGTTAACTTTATAATGGATTTTTGGTGCATTGTAGATCTTAATAGATTGGAACAGTACTGCAACGATTCTGCTGGCTTTGAACTGGCCATCTAAACACGATTTATAATATCATAACCTAACGCAGGTATGAGCGAGTGTTTATTTCTCAATATCATTAACAGTAAACACTCCCGTAGGTGTAATTGATTTTATGGAAATCAATCCTGTAACTGATTTTATGGAAATAAATCTGGAAATTAAAAAAACCATCTCAGCGGGGTATCGAACCCCGGTCTCCCAATTGCCGGTCGCGTGCTCTACCCCTGAGCTATCGGGACGGTTAACTCCATATCATCTTGATTGTTAGAACATTGCAGATATGAAGAGATTGACACATTTCCTGCCTTGGAACTGACCGTCTAAACATGATTCATAATGTCAATACGAAAGTCTATCCCTTTTAATGAAATTGAGAAATAAACCCTCGCTCACAAAGAAAGTCATACATACCCAACGCAGGTGTCATAAGAATATTTTATATTGATAAGGTATATCCTATCACAACTAGGTGGTGTTGCAGAATAATTACTTATATCCGACAAAATGGTGAAACCATATTTCATATCCCATTGCATTCGTGTATTGTTCGTAACGTATAGATAGACGACAAGTTAAGTAGCGTTCTATATAACTAGGAAAACGCTAAAGTCCCGCCGCGTTGATGGATGAGCTTTTTAAAGTTTTAAGTTTGCTTGGGATATCTTTACTTTTGCAAGTGCTTGTTTTGCTGCCTACGCATTGTAGGTGAATGTTGTCAAGTTTCTTTTGTTTCTTGTCAATTGGTATTATTTACCGTAAAAAACTTATATTAAAAGCTTTATTTCTATGGATTCTGGCTAACTTTTTCAACTTTTTCTTTCAAAAGGTACTACATCACCATAACCTTAATGTCCATGTATAATATGAACGTTGAAGCCCCACCCGTTTGGTCAGAATTGGCCCAAATGGCACGAAAATATCGTACAAAAAACCAAAAATCTTATATTAAAAGCTTTATTTCTATAGATTCTGGCTAGCTTTTTCAACTTTTTCTTTCAAAATGTACTAAATCACCATAACCTTAATGTCCATGTATAATATGAACGTTTTAGCTTCACCCGTTTGGTCAGAATTGGCCCAAATGGCACGAAAATATCGCCAAAAAAATCGAAAAAAATCGTAAAAGTACGATATTCATGAGAAATATTTCTTCGATTGTACCCAAAAACGTGGCAAGTCTAAGTTCAGAGATTTCGAAGGTCCTGTCAAATTTTCATCCAGATCGTATATGCCGTTTGCCCGGTAGAGAGCGAACAAACAGACAGAAAAACAAACAAAAAAACAAAAACAAAACAAAAAAAAAAAAAAAAAACACCCGAGCTAATTTTTTTGGGGGGTCGGTGAAATTGAAGTCTTCGCTTCGCTCATCCAATAACACCTGCTCTATGGAGCAGGTCGCGTCCATGCTACGGTACAAAGAAGCGGACATCCTTGCAATGTCGAGGTGGCCACTCTAGCAGAGCTGCAGGCAACAGGCTGCTTTCATCCCACTGTCCAAGGTTGCTCGCCTTTGTATATATCACCACATTCAGGTTTAATTGCAGCAAACTACGCGAGATGCTAAGCGGAGTTACCGACAGTGTTTGTTCGGGCGCTAAGCGCTCGACTCTGATTCGGGAAGTTCCCGGTTTGGAATCCCGTCGAGACCGGCAATCCTGACTGAAGGTTTTTTCCGAGGTTTTCCTCAGTCGTTAAGGCGGATACAAGGGATTGACTCCTCTTAAACAGCCCGCGGACATCCCTTCACAATTTCCTATCCGCACATACCTAGTTCACCTGAAGAGGGGCTACTTGCACCCTATAACAGGTTTCCCACGATAAAATTTAAATTTAAGCGGAGTTGGTTGGGCAACATTGGACAACACCATTAGGTCAGGTGTTGTCTTTGTTTCGACACCATTGATATCAAAATCCTTCTCGACAAAGTACTTACTTACGGTATCCGTGGGGTAGCTCTTTATTGGATTTCCACTTTTCTGTCCGGCCGTACCCAAGTAATGGAACTCCAAACATCCAATAGGCAATCCGTCACCACAACCCGCTCTAAACCTCTGTCAATAGTCTGCGATGTTCCCCAGGGATCAATTTTCGGACCCTTCGCATATATCCTTTATGTCAATGACCAGTCCATCCGAAAGCTCAAACAAATGGTTCACCTCACATCCTCGTTTACTTTGCGCACATTCACCCTCACTTATCTTATTTCCTGCTATTTTGTGGAGCTTTCCCTCATTCAAACAGAATATTCATTCTCCAAAAGAGAGCGAAACGTAACTGGTGTCTCCTGCTCCAGAAAACACTCATGTAGATAACTCTTCAAGGAACTTGGTATTCTTACTCTAGCATGTACCCTCATCCAATCAGCCGCATTATTTGTTCGGACCAACAGTAACCTCTTCCATCTAAATGCTTCTTCCCATATCACTAGAGCCAACCTTCACATACACAGAACCTCCCACAGCCTGCGCCTCTTTGCACAAGGCCCTAAATATCTAGCTTCCACCCTCTACAATAAGCTCCCTGACCACACCAAACCCTCTCCCACCCTGCCCTCCTTCATACATAAGTTGAAATGTAGGGCGACGGTCGTCTCCCGCAGCCAAGCGCATGCGATTGCTTAGGAGACGACGAACTCGCGGCCCTGTATACAGCTACCAGAGTTGGGGGTTTTCAGCTATCTGCACACGCCGCCCCGAAAGATTTACGATCTTGAAACTCGGTATATGAGCTGATATGTGGTCTATGACCTACAAAAAAAATCAACCCGATCCGATTACCCGTTCTGCGTTAAAAATGTGCCTTAAAATATCGTTGAAATCCTTCCGGCTGGCTAGCTAGCTAGCTTATTCTCCGCGGAGATCAATAATTAAGCCTACAGAGAAAACGGTGCATCTTTAGAACCCTTTAAAACTTAAACCACACTTAGATGTACCTCAGACGCAGTGCCTTTTTTTCAAAATTGGGTAACAGGGACCGGAGAAAATATGAATTTCGATGATAATCAAAACACGTTATAACTAAGACGTAGTAATTTTGTACAAACTTGAAATTAAACATGCTCTTAACCATTATAAATATTTAGCGTCCAAAACCCAAAGGACTAAATTTGGGGAGACCGTGGGCCCAAAAATGCAAAAAAATAACTCTGAACTTTAAAAAATTAATCATTCAAAGAAAACGCTACAACTGAGAAGTTTCAAACGTGGAATACACTTAGATATCTCTCATTCTTTATCACTTTTGAATATGGAAAGCAAAATTGGGTAACGGGTACCGGAGAAAATCAAAATTATCAAAAGCTAGGTAATTCCGTACTCTTATGAATAAGACGCTATACAGAGAAAACTGTACATCGTAGAACTTTGAAACTTGGACCACACTTAGATGTCCCTCATGCGCAATCACTTTAGCTTTCAAAACCAAAACCGGGCAATAGGGACCGGGGAAAATCAAAATGAAAATCAAAACGCGTGATTACTCAGGCGTAGTAATTTGTACAAACTTGAAATTAAACATGCTCTTACCATTATAATAGTGAATAGTGTGAGAAAAGATGTAGAACAGCGAGGAGGAGAGTGGAATGTGGTGGAAGAAGCGGAGTGGTGGCAGGACAGAAGAAGATGGAGAGGCCTGTCTTCAATGCCGACCCATTGCAGAGTTGGACGTGGCAACAGATAATGATGATGATTATAAATATCTAGCGCCCAAAACACAAGGGGGGAAATTTGGGGGGACCGTGGGCCCAAAAAAAACAACTCTCAACTTAACAAATTCAATGTCCATCATTCACGCCTTGATAGGAAACAAACAGCAAAAAGATGTAATATCCCCCACAAATAGAAAAATTTGTAAAAAAAAAAAAACAAAACAGCAGCCAAGCTCTCCTTCGAAAGTCTTCGGCTGTAAATTGAGATAAAGAAGTTGAGCCAAGCTTTTCATTCTTTCTCCCTCATTTCCCCGTTGTTTAACCATCTATTTGATGCCTTAATATCTACGTGACCATTGTGTAGTTCATCATTATGTCTCTTGTGTAGGGTCTTTTCTGAGACACGTTACTCTTTAGCAGCCTCAGTTATGAGGTTCCCTCGTAGATTGACATTTTCGTTTGCTAGATTGAGCGGAGTTAGTGATTTGTCAGCTAGCACCACAGCCCTATGTAGTGTGGATTGGTTGCTCTTTGTAAGAAATATTTCTTAAAATATCTAGTTGTTAAGCGAGCGAAGCGAGCGTTTCCATTTGACTCTGCCGGAAAAATTAGTCACTGGTTTTGTTTTGTTTTGTTTTTTTTGTTTTTTTTTTTTTTTTGTTTGTATGTCTCGCGATAACGTTCGAACGGAGGCTCGGATCGAGTTGAAATTTTCACCATCCGCAAGCTTTGTTCTCGATTGAATGCCATTAGTTTTGTGGCAAAATCGTTCAAAAAGTTAAAAAGTTACATTAAAGTAAATCGAAAGTTTTTTTTCAAACTTCACGGCGACAAAATCGGAGATGGCCAAATCATTTAGAATGTCCGTCCGGTCACGAATATGTTAATTTTATTTTGATCCGATAAGTAGTGTAGATGGAAATTACATTATAACAAAGTACGTTTACCATGGCAACGGAAAGTCGTGCAGCTTTTTTGGCTCATGATAGCGGTCGAACGGAGGCTCGGATCGAGTTGAAATTTTCACCATCCGCAAGCTTTGTTCTCGATTGAATGCCATTAGTTTTGTGGCAAAATCGTTCAAAAAGTTAAAAAGTTACATTAAAGTTAATCGAAAGTTTATTTTTCAAACTTCACGGCGACAAAATCTGAGATGGCCAAATCATTTAGAATGTCCATCCGGTCACGAATATGTTAATTTTATTTTGATCCGATAAGTAGTGTAGATGGAAATTACATTATAACAAAGTACGGTTACCATGGCAACGGAAAGTCGTGCAGCTTTTTTGGCTCATGATAGCGGTCGAATGGAGGCTCGTATCGAGTTGAAATTTTGACCATCCGCAAGCTTCGTTCTCGATTGAATGCCATTAGTTTTGTGGCAAAATCGTCCAAAAAGTTACAAAGTTACATTAAAGTTAATCGAAAGTTTTTTTTCAAACTTAACGGCGACAAAATCTGAGGTGGCCATATTATTTAGAATGTCCGTCCGGTCACGAATATGTTAATTTGATTTTGATCCGATAAGTAGTGTAGATGGAAATTACATAATAACAAAAGTATCGTTACCATGGCAACGAAAATTCACACTATGCAGTGCCACCTAGAAGTTATCAAAATACTATCGAGGAAGCAGTGTATTATTTGTAACCAAAGAGTTAAAATAGTTTTCCCAAGGAAACGATGTCAAGGTCTTCTAGATGGCGGTGGATTTTATCCACAAAGTAAAGGTTAACCCACGGGTTTACCCAAATACCTTGGCAATAATAAATAATATTGGAAACATGGCCCCGTGGACAGCAAACGTCGCAAATTTTAAAATTTACAAAAAATGTGCAATGTGGGTCTAGCTATAGCACGTGCTCGCTTATCAACGCGTCCAACTGAGCGTTTCCTAGTTTATAACATAAGTTGTGCGGATCAACTAGGCCCCGTCCCCTTGATCTTTTGGAAGTGTAAATCTTTCTATTGCTGATTTAGGATGATGTATTCTGTGTTTGGTAAATGTAGTACTAGTAAATATTTCCAATGGGTGGATATCTGGTTGTGTCCATTTATTGATTACGAATGAATATGTCAGTACTGGTATATCGTATGTATTTATTGGTGTGTCCTTGTTTTTACCGTTTAGTTGCGTCTTGAGGATATATTTTAGTCGTTTCTTGTATGTATATATCAATATTGATTTCATTACTTTATGTTCAATTCTGGCAGCTTGGGAGGAAATTTCCTTGTAATTCAACTATTTTTCAGATGTTTTGATTTCATAGGTTGGCTCACCGGCTGGACTAGCACGGGCAATGTAAGTTTAAAGGTTGGTTAACCTGTTTTTCTGTCACTGACAACAGCTGTTTGCAAAAATGTCGTAATTTTGTTGTTTTTATTTCATTTTACAGTTTAAATTTCTTTCGTTTTAGTTCCTAACCTTTAAAATATAATATGTAAATATATTTTCTAAATTTTAATAAGTTTGTACCACTTCATTTGTGCAACATCAATAAATATTATATAAATAAAATCAAAAATCAAAACACAACCACATAAACCTATAATATTAACCAAACAGTTATTGAAACCATTGTCCGTTTGATTGTCTGTTTTGTATTTTGATCATCTAGCGCAGACCATGCAATAAACTTGTAAACGAATAGGGCAGCCAAGAATTACAGATTCAAAAGTATGGAAAAATTAAAGAAGAGTACACCTTTGTTGTGTGGCTCGTTGGTCTTGTGGTTAGCGTACCTGCTTCCAATGCAGAAGGTCCAGGGTTCGATTCCCGCTAATGTCAGAAGTTTTTTAACTTCTGATTTGGACTTAAGTCTATCAGTTCGTGTCTTAGGAGTTTGGAAAAGGTGACTTTGGGAGCCGTCCGAGCAAAGAAGCACAAAATCAATTCAGTGTTGTTCTGAATCGGCCTTGTAGATTCTGGCGTTGATTCGCGGGTGTTCGCACTGTCCATACCACTGATTACTATATTTCCTATTAAAAAATATTGATCTTTGGTCGGTTATTGCTTATTCTTCGATTGCGTCGGGCCTACAGGCCCCGACGCTTTGATTTACTGTCCCGTACTGAAGATAAGTTATATAACTGAGTGGTAGACTCTAAATACAATTTATTTATTTATTTATTTTTATTTAATCAATTTTATAATGTTTAATGTTCAAATGTTAATTGTTTCTAGTTAAATAGTCGTGCAATTTCCATTTTGCATAGTTTACTAAGGAACTATATTCAGATTGCAGTGTTAGTTTGTTTTAAAGATTGCGCAAATCTGAAAGGGTATATAATTTGGCCCTTTTAGATCTTATTTTGTTGATCGTGTAAGAATTCTTGCACGTCAGACGTATTTAATTCGTAAGGACGCTTTAAAGCAATATACTATTTAAAAGGATTGTATACTTTTATTTATTTTTAAATATCGGGACCCCAGCAATTAATATGGAATTCAAGATAATCAATAATACAATTTATGATAAATGTTTAAATGACGAAAATGATAAAAGAGAAAGGTAATAAAAATTCATCTGTAATATACAATGAATAAAATGAAAACTGGCGCTATTTTCTCACGTGTCTCAAATATATTTTCCACAAATAAATAACTGTAAGGGCGAAATAAAAATGGATCTGATTTTGGTTATATTATATTCAAACACAGCTCTCAGTCGACTCACTCATTAAACTCAAGTTCAGACATCTCTAAAGCACATAGTTCCCACAATCTAAGCATTTTATCATTTAACGCACGTAGTTTAAGATGTGTAAAGAGACAGCCTGATATTCGCGCCTGGTTAGAGGAGCAGCTGTCGTCTGTGTTATGCATCTGCGAAACTTGGTTAAATGATAGTATTTTTTTTTTTAACTTTGTATTAAACTCCAGAGAGTACAACACCAACTATGGCGTAACATAGGCAACATTACACCATTACAAATTACACAAATAGTTACAGTTAAACATTTCATCTATGACAATGACAGGATACATGATTAATAAAATAACAAGTTTACAACAGAATTTAACAACAAAATTTAAAAAATTAAACATTTCAGACTATATTTTACTTTATATACCTGATTCTAGACAAGACCCTTTGTGGCAAGATCAGTAATGGAATGAGTCCTAGCTGGACATATAAAAACATGATACAGGTCGCAATCCCTAGAACAGTGGGAGCATTTGCAGTCTGTATATGATGAATGGAACTTTCTATCTAGGCATAACAAATGGTGAAAACCGTGAGCTGCTACACGGGTTAGCACATGCCTGTTTTTGGCAAGAGGCTTTTTCCAATCATCATTTTTTAACAGGTCCATAGTAAAGAATTCAGGTCTAATTTCAAGGCGTTTTGTCATGCAGTTATGAACGACAGTACGAAAGGCGTCTGATTGGCTTAGGTTAAATTTGAACTGTAGGTCAGCAACAAACAATGATTCATCTGCCATCTCATATACCAAGCGGAACGAGTAAATTTACATAGAGAAGGATCTTTTTCATTATAGGGTCTTAACCGATTCTAATTGTGTGAGATTGGCTTGGGAGAGGTAGGGCCATATGATTTCGATGCCATAAGAAGCAATCGGGAAAATTTTAAGGTGGAAGAGTTTCATAACACAAGAAATTGAGAGTGAGTATAATTTGGAGATAAGGTGCATGGCTTTTATGGCAGAGGAACATCTTGCTTTGATGTAGGGAGAAAAAGAAGTACCTTTATAATGGAGTAAGATACCCAGATATTTGAAAGAAGATACAAACTCGACTTTGTCAGTACCATAGAAAAGCACATCGCTTTTGGCTAACTTCCCCCCTTTTCTGAACTTAACAACTTTTTTTTGTTGACATTTACTACTAAATGGTTGCTTTCACACCATGTTTTGAGTTTTAGTAAAGTGTATTGAAGCTGAGCGAGGTTTTCCGTGTATAGTGCGATGTCATCTGCGTACATTATCAAGTGAACGTCTTTGTTAAATTCGTCAAAGATAGATTCTTTTATATCTGAAGTAAATAGGTTGAACAAAAGTGGGCTGGAAGGGTCCCCTTGGAGGACTCCGTTTGACTGTGTTATTGGATCGGAGAGGAAGATACCATCGTTAACTTGCACGAAGTTAATATTTAAAATGACACTTAGTATGTTCAATAGTTCGACAGGAATGCAGTTCAGGTCGCGAAGCTTATTGATGAGACTTTGCCGGTCCACTGAGTCGAAAGCGGATTTAAAGTCTACAAAGACAGTGTATAGTTTGCCCTTTACTTTGACTAGAGTGGAGTCGATTTTATCGAGAAGAATTTTGACAGCTTGCAAAGTTGATTTTCCCGTGCGGAAACCGAACTGCTCATCTGGTATTACTTGGTCAGTGAGATCTTGTAGCCGAGTATTAATAATGTTTGAAAAAAGTTTGTATACGACGGAGCTTAACGCGATGCCCCTATAAGATTCTGGTGATAGAGTGTCGCCTTTTCCCTTGTATAGGACTTTTAATGAGGACGTTCGCCATTCGTGAGGAATCTTTCCCTGTTGGATACAGATATTAAACAAGTTAGTTAAAAGTATGCAGTTGGTGTTGGCCGTGGATTTGATATGTTCGTTGGTAATGTGGTCATGACTCGCGGCTTTTTTATTTTTCAAAGAGTTAATTGCGCGTTGTACTTCTTGTTTGGTTATGGGGCAAAATTCGGTAGGTCATACCTCTACATTATAACGTCTTCAGGAAGGACAGATTAGTTAAAGGGGGCGATGGGGTTGCCATTGCGGCACTGCCAGAGCTTGAGCCCACTCGTCTAGTAGAGCTTGAGACGGAGGCTGAAATTCTGTGGATTGAGGTGACTGTGGGGAGAGACAAACTCTTGATTGGCTCTGCCTATAGAGCGCCAAATTCATCGGACCATATGAATCAGCAACTGCAGGCTTCCCTAGACCGTGCTCAAGCTATCCAAGATAAATACAAAGCGATAGTTCTTCTTGGTGACTTTAATCTGGACATCTCATGGGGAACTCTGCTCCAATTCCAGGGAAAAAACCTGCTGACGAATTTATCTCCTCCTTTAACTGCCTGTTCCTCAGTCAACTAGTCACTGAAGCTACTCGGGTGACCCCCTCTACCCGTGCCACTCTAGACTTGGTTCTATGCGACCGCCCTGAACTAGTTAAGGAGGTTGTAGTCATGCCTGGTGTCAGTGACCACCTGGCCGTCAGGACGAACCTCTCTCTTAATCAACCCAAACCAAAACATGTAAATAAGACTGTATATAACTACACTCGGGCTAACTGGCCCCTTCTAAATACACTGTTTCTGAGCAAACTCCCAACTATGTACACTGGCGACATAAATACTGCATGGTCTAACTGGAAATCGCTATTCTTGGAATGCGCTGAGCTAGCGATACCAAAGGCAACCATCAAAGGCAAGCGAAGAGAGCCGTGGATCACCAAGGAAGTACTCAAATGTATTCGAAAAAGAAATCGTATGTTTAGAGCTACTAAAAATAGCCAAGATCCAAAAGTTAAGGAAAAATACAATATTTACAGAAACCGGGTCAAAACTCTAATCCGTGACGCTCACCAAAAATACATCTGGGGTCTTGGTGGTAATAGCAAAAACCTCTGGAAATATGTACATTCAAAGCAAGGCAGTTCAGCGCCAGCTAACTTCACGGATAATGGGCAGAAACTTACAAATCCAGAAACAATAGCTAATGCTTTCAACACCAAATTCAAAAAATCGTTCAACGCAGAAGCTCAACCTAGCATGTTTATTCCACCCAAACAGGCACACATCGGGATCCATAATCTCTACTTTACTACCGCCGAAGTCACAGCAAGTCTAAAAAATTCAAAACCAAACTCAGCGCATGGCCCAGATGGTATACCATCGCGCATTCTCTTTGAATGTGCTAGCGCTCTGGCTCCATCACTGGGTGGATTGTTCAATCACTCATCCGCATGTGGAGCTGTACCGGATGAATGGAAAACTGCTCACGTCGTCCCAATCTTCAAGAAGGGTGACAAGTCGAACCTGGACAATTACAGGCCAATTTCACTAACAAGCGCTGTCTGCAAGGTGATGGAAAGGCTCGTGTCTGCAGCTCTCCTGGATCACTTCACATTCAACAATCTCATTGGTGATAGTCAGCATGGGTTTTTGCCAAAAAGGTCATGTGTCACTATGCTAATCGACGTCATCGATGACTGGCAGTTCGCCATGGATAGTGGGAAAGTGAAACAAGTTGATGTTATAACCTTGGATTGGGCCCGGGCTTTTGACCGTGTCCCACATGACAGGCTTTTGGACAAGCTCAAGAAATACAAAGTTGATGGTTGTGTGCTTTCATGATACGTTCCTTCTTAAAAGGTCGTACTCAGTGTGTCTTATTTGATGGCGCAAAATCAAGCTCTGCCAAAGTTACGTCTGGGGTCCCACAGGGTTCAGTCCTGGGTCCACTGTTGTTTACTATCTACATGCTCGACTTACCATCTGTAATTAGCCCTTTCACAAAAATTGCCCAGTATGCGGATGACTCCACTCTGTATAATTCTGTAAATAACGAACATGACTCATCTCAACTGCAGCAGGATTTAGACAACATTCAATTGTGGTGCGAATGTAACCAAATGCAACTCAATCCCAGTAAGTGTGAACTATTAAGAATCAGTAGGTCCAATTCTCCTGTGAATTGTTTGTACACCCTGAAGGATATCACAATTCCTATAAAAACTTCCACCAGGCTTTTAGGTGTAAATATAAGTAGCGACCTTAAGTGGAACATGCATTGCAATGTAATCCGAAACAGGGTGGCTAAACTCACTGGCTTTATTTATAGAAATTTGCACGGTTGCAAGAAGCAAGTACTTCGCACTGCTTATCTCACACTCGTTCGCCCTATTATTACATATGGCCTTCCAGCATGGCACCCTACAACTGCTGCCAATATAGCCAAACTGGAATGTTTACAAAATCGAGTGAGTAAAATCATTACCAGCAAGGGTGAACGAAGTGCTACAGTAAGAAGACAACAGTGTAACCTGCCATCTCTGGAATTGTATTTTAAACAAATAGATGTATTGTACATAAAAAAATGCTTTAACAATCTAGTCCACACATGTCCATTCAAGCGACTACAGTTGCGCTATAGGAGTGTCCAGAGAAACGAGGGTGTAACCCTATCCCCCCCTTTTGCAAGGACATCTGCTTACCAATGTGGTTTCTTTTACAGAGTAGTTAGTCTCTGGAACACATTACCAGCGCCTGTAAGAGCCTCATCAGTCCCAAAATTCAAAACTTTAGTCAAAGCACGTTTTAAATAACCGATGCTCTCCTAACATGGTGATTACTGTTTGAGATTGTTGCATCTACGTAAATCAAATCTTTTAATACCTTCGTTCCGTCTGGGCCCGGGGTAGAATTGGCCCAGAGCATGGCTCTGCTAATCGTAAAAGGCGATTCAAGAGAAAAAGTCCACCTTGCAAACATCAGCTAGCAAGAAGGGTAGTATATTACTCCCCGAATCTAGAGGCGAGCTCTGGCAATCGTCGCCGGGAACCTTGCCCCCTTCCCTTGACGACCCCCCGGCGACGATGACAAAGACAATGACACCACGAACAATGACAAAGACAATGACGACCGCGACGTGAGAAACACCCCTTCCTCCCCTTTCCCGTGGCTGGTTCTGACCAGCATGGGCCCTTTTTTCCTCCCCCCCCCCCTAGGTTAGAGTGGTGCATTATGACCTAACGGTTGACGCGTCCTTAATCCAAATAAACCAAAAAATACCTTAGCTTAATTTTCAAGACATTCACTCACAATAATTGCGCACAATAATTAATATACTCTGTTTCACATTCTCAGTTCTGTCAATGTATATTCTCTGACTGTCTTCAATCAATTTAGTTTTTCTTTCAACTCTTGAGTATTTGCAACTATCTTACAACTTGGCTTATGACCTAGCATTCTCTTGGCTCTGACTGGACATGATTGGACTCTCACAATGTTCTCATCTCATTCATCTAAAATTAAATTTAATTTTGTTTTTATTGTATCTCAAATTTTCATACTCATTCATTTAGATTTAAACCTAGTGTATTGTAGTTTTATTGTATAGAAAGCAAGCTAAGCCATTCTGCCATGGAGCTAACTAGCTCTTTTTAGCTTGCTTAATAAATATCTGTACTCTGCTAATATAGGTGTGTATATGTCATCTACCACGTTATGTGCTCTTGGTTTACCTGTGCTGTATATGGTGTGTTACATATATGTATGTGTATTTGTAAAGTTTGGAATTTGTTGAATAAATAATAATATCAATAATATACACAATAAAATACAGTTTCTTATATTATTAAACACATACATTTTAAGACTCTAGTAAAATCGTTCTTCAAACGTCGGAAAAATGAGCAACTTTGCTTGTGCAAGTAAAAACCTGTGACATTATTAATGTTTTGATATTGCTGTGTTCATTCAAACACTTACACAGTCGAGAAGTAAGAAAAGAAGTATAGTTAATTCAATAAATCTTTCACCACCATACCATGGATAATGGTGTAATATATCAACACATCGCGGTCGTACGAGCGCATCTCCAGTATTATATTTCTACCTTGTAGCAGATTAAATCCTGGCGTGTCCTTATGCAGGTCGTATTCGACGTGAAACGTGATGTTTTGCTGAAACATAATATGTCGGGTTCATAAGAGGAATGGTGTCAGTTTCACCAGGCTTGAGTAAAACTACTTGAAAATGGAAATTAGTTACTGTTAAGTTAATTTCACAAGAAAACTTCCAAGTAAATGAAATATATTATTAATTTTCAAAAATTACTTTTTCACAAATTAATATTCTACTGACGTTTTTTGCTGAGTTTTAAATTAGTTTTCTTCTTTGTTTTCTTTATATTTTCATTCGGAACAAATGACATCAGATTATCTTTGAATGAGGCCTATCCATAGGCGCGACAGAGCCACAGAGTGAGAACAGTGCTTTAACGTCGGCTCCGTGTTTATGTTACAGTAAAGTTGGGTTATTCTGATAAGTTTTCGTTGAGACTGGTATCAAATTTTGTGTCATTATCTCGTGCGTGTTGAGATCTCGATTACTTTTACGTCATATCGATATCTTTGTAGGTGTACTTGTGTTTATAAATCTAGCGTCGGTACGGTCGTGCGCGTTGTGTCTTCCCGCTGAAATCCCTACAGGGTGACGTAAAATAAGTTTTTATAGTGTTAAATTTTGTCTAAGTTTCGTGTTTTTTGCTTTTATTGCTACTGCTACTACCGTTATTTCTTCAATGGAAAATTCAAATGACATTCTAGCCGTCGTCACTGACACAAACACTACAGTGAAGCAACTGTTAAGAGCGTTCGGAACATGCAGTTTTGCTACTCGCAACAGAGGTACAAAGCTGCGCCGATTACGTACAAACTAATAATAGAATATTTACTATATTTTACCCACTCTCAGATAAACGTTCAACCTATTTGCGCTATTAATAATATTAACGATCAACATTAACAAAAATGAAAAAAAAAAATGTTGAATTTAGCTTTTATATAACATTTGCATGAAATGGTGGTGCATATTTTGAGAGTTTGACATGAGCTAGAACAATTATTCGAAGTAGCGCTAATAGTGGATTTTGTTAACAACAATTACTGAAATCGTTGCCGAGATGTTATTATTAAGCTTCCTAAAAACGGAACAGAAGCGGATGTTTACACTCAATCAAATATTCCTTCAATAACGGTTTTTTCACTACCGAGTTCGTGGGTTTGCCACAGATCGCTCCACAGTAGTTCCGTGACTCAAACAAAAGAAGAGGCGCTTAGACCAGACTGGACGTAAAACCGCCCAAAGCATTTTAGCGGGCTACCTGTTTCGAGGAAGGGTTTGAAATTAGAATTGCTCGTCTATTGTACGCTTGACAATAAAATTCCTGTCTTCATAAACAAACATTTTTTATAATTAATAATATATGAAATTATATTTGATATCAGCAACTCCAATAAATTGCAAAATGTTTTTAATCAAAGCTCTACGACAAAAATTAGCATTTCACAGCAAATGGGTTACACTATCAACTTCAGAGATGGTAAAGCATGAGAAATATTAATTTTGGTCGTGGAGCTTCAATTAAAAACATTTTGCAATGTGCAAGAGTTGCCGATTTCAAATATAATTTTATAAATTAATAATTATAAAAAATATGTGTTTATTAAGACAATAACTTTCTTGTCAGGCGTACAATAGACGAGCAACTAACCACAACGTTCGTGTTATTGAAAGCTCATTCACTGAGCGCTACGGGGAGTTTTAAACGCCTATGTACAATAAATTGAGAAAACTTATTGAATTTATCTAAGCTCATCATTGAGCCTCCTACTCAGTCATTGTTGATATATTATGTATTGATCAATTTAATGAATGATTTATCAATGTATGGATTTGCGTTGCAAAGTTATCAGATTACGTACATCGAAACGACCATTAACACCGCAATTAATTTCTGAAATTTAAGATTTGTTTCTGATAAATTATTGCAATCGGAAACTTTGCCACTTTATTGTTCGATGTAATAATACAATATATTATACTTTATAAGCCTATTTGCTTTTATTTCGTGGCCGTTTACTGTTGAGCCAAAAGCAAATCCGTTTGTTACAAATAGCCATGACCAAATGAATATTCAGACATACTATTTTTCCTTTTCACTGTTCTCTGTTGCTTACTTATTTAATCATAAATCACCTAACGATTATTGTGTGATTCGCAAGCCTACTGAAAGTTCAGGTGTAAGTTATAATTAATTGTTGTATTATTTTAAATTATGGCGGTGTATAGTTCAGCCACGTTCAGATACATATCTGACGATTATTATAATATGTGATTTACGCTTTAAAACGCTAAAACGTATTAGTGGTTTAGGACGTATAGATTTATGTCAGGAGAATTGGGTGGAAGAGTCTCCCGGAAATATACGACGAGCTACGATAATCGACTGCGTGACCTTGTCAAAATCAGCTAATACCTGCTTAGGGCTAGTACGGGCGAGCGATCTGTTGTGTAGTTGCGACGCGTCGACGGATGTGGTGACATACCCCTACGCGATCAACAGCTAAAATTGAACTTTCCAAAATCTAAAAGTTTTTGTCTGAAAGTAAGTGCAGTGAAAAGTTTATTCCTAACACTGGTTTTGGTTATCTGGACTTACATAATGCAGAGTAATTAAATGTAGCCCTCCGTGGCCTTGGGAGAGTTACTTGATTATTTTGTTATTGTGTTCACACTCACTTGTGGAGCCCGGTCATTGCATGGTAAACGTAGGCCTAGGGCGGGGGGGGGGAATAAAGGTTTTTGGTGAAATTAGCAAAAACCAAAAGCTTCTCCACTCATGACCATATTTCACAATAGGCCAACGGCAACAAGGCACGTGGTTAGGGTGTCCCCCTGTTGCACGTAATATGTATAAAAAATTATCATAACTGTCAGCTAACAGGATGGATTAATTTAGTAAATGGCATAATACTGAACTCATTTGTTGTTTGTGATGTTCACCTTCAAACCCTTACCGCAACGTCTGCAAAAAAACATGTTGCGATGAAGGCATGCAATGAGCTAATACAAAGCAATGGCTATTGTAATCAGGCTAGAGTTAATTTTTCAAATGCCTACGTTGACGTTGGAGGCAGTATCTGTACTAAGTGTAGGGGTCGTACATTAGCTGGCCGTTCCATTTAGCCTGGGGTGAATCTGTTGAACAGAAGTCTGTGTCCACAAATGTTTGTGCAATGATTATACTAGGGAAACGCCAAAGTCGTTGATAAACGAGTGAGTGAGCCATGTGTTGAGTTCCCGGAATTATTCCTAATAATGGGCTAGATCCAGCCTTATAGGTAAAGGGGAGGAAAGGGAATGTTACCGGGTACTCCACATATGGCTCATTCACTCGTGACGACTTTGGCGTTTTCCTAGTTTATTTTTGTATAACTCTTGCCCGGAGCCTCCACCAACAACTACTTACTAATCGGTGAAATGAAATATATTATTTTTTATTGTGTATTCTTCAATTAATCTATTAATTACGTAGCATCGCTCCCTTTTTTGGGTACTTTCGTACCTGTGCTTGTAATACGTTATATTACTTATAAAGAAACAAAGCGACAAGGTATAATTTTCGTAAAGTAGCACATTTCTCTGTCTGTCTTTTCAACAATTATTTATGCCAGTGGGATACAAGCTTTTTCATTTGGTTTTTATTTCAATATGGACTTGCCCACGAACCCAGGTTGTTTGGGTTGTTTTATGTAAAAGAAGCAATTAAAAAATATATATAATCTGGGTTCGAGCCCAAGTCGATCAGAGCTTTGTTGCTGCGTACTGTCAAGGAAATACTGGTTTTCACGCATATGCATATGCATATAATATAATAATTATTAAAATAAACATGGTTGCTAATGCTAAACAATACTAGACCAAAACAACATAGCCTAACGCATTCACCAACTGTTTTATTTCAATAGCGCGCATGTGATTAGATAATTGAATTTTATTGACTACAATGTGTGTTATGTGTGTGTGTGTGTGTGTGTGAGAGAGAGAGAGAGAGAGAGAGTGAATATAGGGGCGCTAATCTACGAGTGCTCCGCCAAAAACCAGTAGTATGTAATTAACATAATTTTTGCAATTGCCTCCGTTCTTTCAAAATGGACTCAAAAGAGTACTTCCAAGAAATGCAGAGAATCTCTCCTGTGGCTACCTGGTGAGTAGAAAGGGTCAATTGAGGGGTGAATAGGATGTCGCCTACTCAACAGTACGATCTTCCCTTGTCAGTCATAGTGTGGTTGTCATAGAAGGCACATCTTTATCTAGTTCGGTAGCTCGCGTCGTGTGTTGTGCTCGTGCGTGCCGCGTAGTGTTGGTTCTGTGCGATTATCGTGTGTACACGTCATGGAAACTACTCGGAAAGACTACCGCTATGGGAACAAAAGTACTATACGACTATCGCGAAAACGTAAAAAATCGAAAGGAGGGGACAATTTAGCAAAGTGGAGACTAAAAAAAAGTAGACAAAGTGATACTAGCGATGTTGATAACACCAGTGATTCCGCCAATGTTGATACGAGCGACGCCGTCCACGACGATCGACTAGCCGTCACTCCTCTGAAGGAACCCTTTGTCAACCAGAAGGTTACTCCCGACAATCATCAAGCTACTCCCCTGAAGGAACCATGTGACAGTCGGCAAGTTACTTCCGTCAATCATCAAGTTACTCCCGTGAACGTTGCCTCTCCCGTGGACAATAATGACCATGCTTCGATAACAACAGATAGTATGCCAGAAACTCCAGTGTTTGAACTGTGTGGTAGGAGAATCGTGGACTTACGCTACTTTTTTAAGGAAATCAAAAGCTTCAGTTCTCATTCACCCTTTGTTCATCACTTGATCATATAGAAATTATTAGAGAGAAAAGACTCGGCTTCAATAGAAAGATAACCTTAAATGTGGTTGTGTAACCCCGAAAAGACTATAGATACAGATAATCCTCTAAGAACAGACGTCGATTTTTAATACAGCATCAGTTGCTGGAGCAATGGCCATTGGGAATTAGGTCATTCCCAATTAGAGCAGTTCGCTTCAGCTCTCGATGTCCCTTCTTTATCCCATCACACGTACAACAAAATTCACGAGAGGGTGGCAGAAGGCTGGATGAAGACTGCAACCCAGGATATGAAAGACGCGATAGAGGAGGAAATTCGGCTTGCAATTCTACGAGGGGACGTTGATGCAGAAGGGCGAGCTATATTGACTGTTGTATGTGATGGTTGTTGGAGCAAACGCTCATATCGAAAAAACTATAACGCCCTATCCGGTGTGGCAGCAATTGTGGGATTTTACACCAGGAAAGTGCTGTATATGGGAGTGCAAAATAAGTATTGTACTTTCTGCAGTCGTGCAGAAAGCAATAATACACCACCCAGGGAGCACAAGTGTTTCAAAAACTGGTCGGGGAGCTCCACTAGTATGGAAGCTAGCATCTTAGTGGAGGGTTTTGCGAAAAGTGAAGAAATGTATGGTGTAAGGTATGGTCGTATGATTGCTGATGGGGACAGTAGTGTATACAATGAGATTTTAAAGAAGAGACCGTACAATGACCTAACTGTACAGAAGATTGAATGCCGCAATCATTTGTTGCGTAACTACTGTGAGAAGCTAAAAGCATGTTGCACATGATACGTCCCCTGAAGAACCAACCCCTCCGCAAACTTCTGGAAACTAAAGTACTGAAATTTTGTAGAGCAGTCACGAGCGCGGTAAAACACCACAAGGGAACAGAAGCCGAAATATCCGGCAAGATCAAATCGCTACGAAATGACATATCAAACAGCCCTCACCACATCTTTGGTGACCACGAAAAATGTGCAACCTACTTTTGCGATGGCCCTAAAGAAGGTGAATCGAATAAAATACCTGCTTTCAGGATGTCTGGTATTTTAGCAAGGATAGAGAAAGAAAACCAGAGGCTTATCAACCACGCGGAAAGTTTGTTGATGGACGTTGACAACAACTCAGCCGAGCAGTTCAACGCTATTGTTGCGAAACACGTTGGTGGAAAACGTATAAATTTTAGTTTGAGGAATGGCTATGCGGCGAGGAGTCACGCGTCTGTGGTATCGCATAACACCCACATGCCACTGTACCGTCTGCACAAAACGATGTACCAACGAAGTCCTGGTAAATTCCCAAAAAGCGTGGAGCAAGCCCGAAAACGGAAACTGCAGAATCGGAGACGAACAGTTCACCGGTGTAAAAAGCTAACTTACCCTTCCAATACAGATAAGGATTATGGACCCAACGCACAACAACCAGACATGCCAATCGAACAATTCAAACAAAACTGTGAGCTATTCATACAGAAGTTGACGCGCACAGCTGATGAACGGCGACAACTAGAAGTCGATACGCGCGTCCAGAGTGAGAGTGCAAGGTGGAAGGAAGAGCGACGGAAGCTCCTCACTGCCTCGAACTTCGGTCAAGTTATCAACCAGAGGGCAACAACAGGTTGTCGGTCTCTTGTAACCTCCATGCTCTACACCGAAGCTAACTGCAAATCGATGGAATACGGTAAACAACATGAAATCGACGCCATCAGGGAAGTTGAAAAACATTGCAAAGTAAACGTAGAGCCATGTGGACTGTTCGTGCACCCTACTATACCATTCCTTGGTGCTACACCGGACGGGGTAATCGGAGTTGACGGCATCGTTGAAGTCAAATGCCCATTTTCCACCAAACACATGATACCAGAGGAAGGCATTGCAACGAAAAAGATCACGTTTTGGGGATACGACAAGAAAAATAATACAATCACAGGAGTAAATCGCAAGCACAATTACTACTTCCAGGTACAAGGCCAATTAATTGTTGCCCAACGAAAGTATTGTTTGTTTGCCGTGTGGACTCCACTTGGCCTAAAAGTAGAAAGAATAGAAGCAGACCTGGACTTGTGGAAACGTGTGATGCTCCCAAAACTCAAACGTTTTTATATGTCCTGCATCCTTCCAGAGCTTGTGGATCCCCGTCAAAGACGCTCAATGCCAATTCGTGAACCAGCCAGTGTTTTGGAAGCCGGGAAAAAGCTGCAAAACTTGCGAAAAAGCAACCAATGCAATACCCATCTCCTCAACCCAGCACGTCAACTCATCTTCCATCCGAATAATCAAACAAATCGTGTGTCGTGTCCGTATGGCGATGAACAGTTCAGCCATGTTCAGATACATATCTGACTATGTTTTGCAAGCCTAGTGACAGTTCGGGTGTATTTTGTTGTTTTATTTATTATGGCGATGACAGTCACCATGTTCAGATACATATCTGACATATGTTTTCGCAAGCCTAGTGACAGTTGTGTATTTTTTTAATATCTGACATTGGTGAA